>JARFOC010096717.1:0-12934 GCA_031763485.1 Osmoderma eremita | reverse complement strand
TTGCAGAAAGAAAGAATGTACATGTCTTCTAATTCTGGATTTTTCAGATTCGTCCAAATGATGATATATTGTCTCACAAACACGTTTTTTAGGGGGCTAATTTACGATTCCCGTAGTATCAATTTCTTTCACAATATTCCACATATTTTCTTCGCCGAGTCCAAGCTGCTTTGCAGCCAATTTTATTGATGCCGACTTCGAGCTGTCATGCTTCAACTGTGAATACAGATTGTAAGCCATTAACATTTGGCCACTGCGGATATGTTTTCCTTGAGGATTTTTTTGATGGTCCCGGTAATGGGTTATCATCTCGGTCCAATACTTCTTCGTCAGCCATATTAAAACACTGAACACGCTGTAATAATTCTCAATAAACACCCTTTTGCACGTTCAATAGATAGAACATACCTCAAATTATCAAGTACTGCAACAGTCGAGTTCTGACAAGAACTATTTTGGAGACAATATTTAAAACATAATAAAAAAAGTGTAAGCAAACAACAATTTGATAGAAAATAGAAGAAGAAAGCAGCGGAATCAGAGCGGGAATACAACGACTGAATTTGACAAATGACATTACAGTAAACATAGAAAACGCAGTTATCAGTGATATTTCATTTTATCCAGCATAAATTCGTTGGGTGAAAATTATATACCTTTCGTGTGCGTAAATCGATCGCGGATTTCAGCCAATAGTAAGCCGAGATATTTTCTCCTATCTTTTCGAACGTTGCTTTCTTAGAATGAATGGACTGTATTTTCATATATACATTGATGTTTCATATCACCAGGGAGAACCAACCGGAATATTAGGAACCATTACTAGTCGAATGTTGAAAGTTTGTCTTCGGGTGTTTTTGGTACCGATCTTTCAAATAAAAATATTGGCAACACTGAACAATGTCCGGTTATACCGGAAACGAATATCAACTTGCTTATTTTAAATCGAACATCCTGTATATTATTTCATTTTATGACGGCACATGTTGTTACAAATGAGTTCTGTTAAGGTTTCCATCATCATGTCACCTTCATGTTACAGCCTAAGCTACTGTGTAATATGAAAAACAGAATAATCCAGTATTAATTAAGAAATGTTAAGAAATATAAGACAATCGCTTGAAGAACGGCTGCAATGTTCTATTGGTGGATATTTTGAACATTTATTATAGAACTACATTGTAAATAGTTGAGTTAATTAATTAAAAGTTAATCATTAGTGTAAGTTGTAAATGTTTGTGTATTGTAGTTGTATTAAACATCAACTGTTATTTTTCCATTACTAACTTGTTATATTAAACTTAATTAATGACTTTAGGTATAGAGAGTGCTTAATAAAAATGAAGGTAACTAAACTATTCTTTCTTTCTATGATATAAAATACAGGCTGATCCCTTTAAAATAATTGAGAAATGAATGTATTTGAATTTTGACTCGCCCTGTATTCAGTTTTGACAATTTTGAAAAAATGTGACTTCCCTATAAAAGCGGACGATTATCAAAAATCCATGTTTGTATAAGAAAAAATTCTAACTGTGTTGTTTGCAGTGTACATGACCTTGAACCTATAGTGATTTGCATATAAAATTGACCATAACTTCTGAAACACGCTGTATAATTCAATGAAATTACACAACGAATGTCAACTTGCTTATTTTAAATAGAACACCTGTATATTATTTCATTTTACGACGGCGCAAGTTATTACAATTGAGTTCTGTTAAGGTTTCCCTATATCTATCTTTTTCTCAAAAACTGTCAAAGATACCTATCTTTGACAGTTTTTGAGAAAAATGGCTTTTTAAAGGATTTTGATGTTTTATTGACAACGAAATGAAAAATGAATAACAGAGAAACTAGGAGGTTGAAATTTAATAATTATGTAGCCAGTGCGTAGTAGTATTGTACAAAGTTAACAAAACCGTCAAATCAATAATACAAGGTGTCACAAAATGTTATTGACTTGTACTAACTAATAAGGCGCAATAACTCACTTATTTTAAATGGAACACGCTATATATTGTTAGCGCATATGATTTGTTTAATTATTATCTATAAGAGTTAATTAGCACTCCCTATGTCTATCTCTAATAGTTTATGAGTTATTTAAGGTTTTTTGTGTTAGGAATAAATCAATTAAGCAATCAAAGGAAAAATATATTTAAAAAAAACGTAACAAATAAACAATAAAATTTTATAGAATGTGTTCAAAATTTCCATCGTCCGCTTCTAAACATTTATAAACTCTTTTTAAATTGCTCTGATTTGTTGCTCGGTTGATTTGCAAGGGTTCTAACGAGTTAAAGGCATCCAATACCTTTCCAATCATGTTGTCCTTAGTCGTTTCTGGTTCCGCATATACCTTGCTCTTTATACATCCCCAGATGTAATAGTCCAAAGGCGTCCAGTCCGGGGAGCGCGCAGGCCAGCGGAATGGACCGTTATTACTTATCCAGTGATCTCCAAAAATATTTTCTAAAACGTCACTAACTAATAGTGTGTTATGAGCTGGTGTGCCATCTTGCCGGAACCAAGCGTTTTCAACATCTTGATTTGGCAGCAACACGGAAGTAGAACTTCGTGTATTATATTTAAATATCGCTCTCCTGTTCAAATATCATCATAAATGTGTAGCGACAAAATTCTATTGTTTTTAATTGCACAGAAGACATTAAAATTCCATGTATAGTGAAATGCCTGTTCATGATTTTCATCTGTCCAAAAGTGACTAATGTGGCGATTGAATAAGCCATTTTTGGCAAATTTTGCTTCATCGCACCATATAATTTTTGTTGTAAAATGTGGATGTTCTTGACACTTTATTAAAAACCATTCGCAAAATTCAATCCGTCGATTGAAATTATTCGGTTCTACATATTGAACAGTGTGGTAAGAATAAGGTTTCCAATTAAACTTTTTCAGTTCTGCTAGATATTGCCAAATGTCTCTGACAATATCGCAATGAGCATTGGGATATGCAGTAAAATACACTAGCACATCTATTTGGATGTTCTCATTATCTACCAAATGCTTTTGTCTGTTCCTGTTGCGATGGAAGCTTCCAAACAGGGCGCGATTTTCTAATAACCGCTTTACTGTATTATGATTTGGTGTGGATCTTTCGGGGTACCTTTCTACAGATAAACGACACGTTCGATCAATAATCCGGTTGCATTCACCGTAAATAATAATAAAAAATAATAAAAAATACCCTTACCACCTCGATGAGTGAAGAACTTCTGGATACGTATTTCGGCAGTGTTATTCAAGTGGTGTTCTGTGTGGTGCAAATCTCCCAGAGTGCGACGTCTAACATTATCTTCCTTCATAGTTTCTGCGGAGGATGGCAACTTAGTTGCCGAAATAGGTATCCAGGAGTTCTTCACTCATCGAGGTGGTAAGGATATTTTTTATTATTTTTTACTATTTTAAGCCACCGTATCCTATTTTGTATTTTATGTAAATAATAATGATGTTTAAAAGATCTTCGTTAGAATGGCCTAAATTATCCATTATCACACTCTTCTATTTGACAACTGGAGATGTCATGCTTCTATCGATAAATGCCAAATAGTTCCACAGCCTTCTTAAGAAAGTCAACAACAAGATAAAAAATAATATCAAATTCTAATGTAAAGACAGTTATCTTTTGTGAACTATATAAATTATTTTATTATAACCATTTATAAGATTTTATTGTGTTCTTGCTCTTGTGCTCACTTATTTTTTTTTTTCTATAACACAAAAAACCTCAAATAATAAACTATTAGAGATAGACATAGGGAGTGCTAATTAACTCTTATAGATAATTATTAAACAGATCGTATGCCCTAACAATATACAGGCTGTTCCATTTAAAATAAATGAGTTATTGCGCCTTATTAGTTTGTATAAGTCAATAACATTTTGTGTCATCCTGTATTATTAATTTGACGATTTTGATAACTTTGTACAATACTACTACGTACTGGCTACATAACTATTAAATTTAAACCTCCTAACTGAAGTAGTTTCTCTGTTATTTATTTGTCAATAAAACGTCAAAATTCTTTAAAAATCCATTTTTCTCAAAAACTGCCAAAGATAGGTATAGGGAAACCTTTACAGAACTCAATTGTAATAACTTGCGCCGTCATAAAATGAAATAATATACAGGTGTTCAATTTAAAATAAGCAAGTTGACATTCGTTGTGTAATTTCATTGAATTATACAGCGTGTTTCAGAAGTTAGGGTCAATTTTATATGCAAATCACTGTAGGTTCAAGATCTTGTATACTGCAAACAACACAGTTAGAATTTTTTCTTTTACAAACATGGATTTTTGATATTCGTCCACTTTTATAGGAAAGTCACATTTTTCCAAAATTGTCAAAACTGAATGCAGGGCGAGTCAAAATTCAAATACATTCATTTCTCAATTATTTTAAAGGGATCAGCCTGTATTTTATATTATAGAAAGAAAGAATACTTTAGTTACCTTCATTTTTATTAAGCACTCTCTATACCTAAAGTCATTAATTAAGTTTAATATAACAAGTTAGTAATGGAAAAATAACAGTTGATGTTTAATACAACTACAATACACAAACATTTACAACTTACACTAATGATTAACTTTTAATTAATTAACTCAACTATTTACAATGTAGTTCTATAATAAATGTTCAAAATATCCACCAATAGAACATTGCAGCCGTTCTTCAAGCGATTGTCTTATATTTCTTAACATTTCTTAATTAATACTGGATTATTCTGTTTTTCATATTACACAGTAGCTTAGGCTGTAACATAAAGGTGACATGATGACTGTCCAAGATAATACATATAACATATCTAAATAACATTTAGACCAGGTTATGTATGTAGATTGACTTTTACCATTTATTTATTCTATCAAAATATAGTTGATATAGTTCAGGAGGTATTTAATTTTACAAGAAGCACACTGGGAGGAACCTTTATTTAAACATTTAAAAACAATTACTCTCATATTCTCTATATTGCCAAGGTGTACGTGTTTTACTTACTATGCAACAAATGTCATTTTTACGTGACTTGCGCGAGTTTTGTTCATTATTCCTGTATAAGCAAAATGCATTGGGAGATAATTTACTTTTTTAGCTTTGCTCTATCACTCTGCAATATTACACAAATTTTAAAAAAATATAGATTGATATGTACATACATCGTATGCATACAATATGCGTATGACCATGACGTTATATGTAAATTAAGACATCACAACACTATGATCGACCTCACCCATTTCCGCAGCAACTATCGTACCGCTTGCTGACCTTCTTACAACCCTTCCCTTCGAGATTTGGTTTTGTGTTTTGTTTGTCGGTTCCCGCATTATATAATATTCTAATTAAAGGTTTTGTGTATGGCATGTATGCCCAAGGAATTTCGGTACCTCTTGTTGACACGTGTTTGAACTGTGAGCATTCTCAAGAACTTTTACCTCCTCAGGTGGGGTGCATTAAGCTGAAACCTCAAACGCACCGCTTTCTACCACTTCGTAAATCATTGCTACAACGAAACAGTGCCATTTCTTTAAATTACCTACCCTTCGGAACAGTAAGATTATAGAGTGTAGTTATGTGCATTATTACTAACCTGCTCTACATTTATAAAAACAAAAAGTTGAGTAATCTAACAGGCCAAGTATTCTGCTTGCCTACAAGAAAATTCATCGACTAAACTTGTTGGGAGACTATTAATTTCAACTTTCAAAATAAATAGTATTTAATTCTTCTATACGTTTCTTAAATATTCAAATGTAAGCTACTCCGAAAATTCATAAAGCGTATTACATACATATCTATATCTCTTAAGTCGTTCTGGATCCTTTTGAACTTAGATGCAGCTGTTATCATGAGCATACATAACATTTTTATTAGGAATATCATTTATCAAACAATAAAAACCAAAGAGCCCTGTGGTATCCCGTATTTGATAGCCGGTTTAGTCGAACACACGGTTTTTGTGGGATGTGATATTAGCCAATAACAGGTGTAACTATAGATCGTCTCAACCTCCGTATGCAGTATGGAATATAATAGCAATTCTTCTCTTACTGTCCTTAGTTGCTGTCATTAGTGCTATCTTCACTTCCGATTGCTATGTTGCAACTTATTTACATATATCGACGTAGGCAAAGTACCTATCTATCTGTCTATTAGCGTCAACTGCTGTCAATCGTCATTGTCGTAGTTTTAAAATATTTCAAATTCCACGTTAATTTGTTTATATATAATTATACAAATCGTTCTTTTCAGAACGCTTCATCTTTTTCGAGCGTGCACAGGGTAATATGGATAGTTTTCTTGATTTTCAGAAATTTTATAACCTGTACATTTAATTACAGTTTTCACTGCATTAATGGAACCTGCAGGGAGAAAACGGCGTAAGGGAGAAAATTTAGCCTGAAGGTGAAGTGTATGATTGCAAATGTTTTAAATTATTTTAATAAAACTAAAGCTTTGCATTGCTCAGAGCGTACAATATATAATATAAAACAGGAGCAACAAACTGGTTCATTATCAAGTCCAAGAAAACCCAAGAAAAGGAAAGGCAACTAAATGACCGATTACAAACATGTGATGAGAAGACGCAAGCACCTAATCGACATAAAGTGCATAGTCTTTTTTATAGAGAATATGCCACCTACTTTAAATTTAATTCTGGTTGCTGTCAGGGCTGATGTTCATCTCCCTAACTTCAATCGAGCAACTCTACATAGATTGTTACACGATATAGTTTTCGAATTAAAAAAAAGTAGAACGTAAAAGTATAGTCATAGAACGAGACGACATTATTCGGTGGAGGCACAAATACTTACGAGAGATTAAGGAATTTAGAGAAGAAGGTACAATTTAGTTCTTGCTATTTGACATTTCTGTAACTTTAATTACTTATTTCAGGTACAACTATAATATATACCGATGAATCATGGGTGAAGGGCATGCAGTAAATAAAAGTTGGACAGACGCTGCAATTCAAAATAGTCCACAAACTTTTGTCCAAGGATTAAGTACTGGTTTGAAATCCCCAACCGGGCTTGGACCTCGTTTTGCATTAGCAAAACGAGGTCCAAGCCAGATCCAAACCCCAGCATGAACTAAAGTTCATGCTGGTGATGATAACGGATTTGTTCCTGGTGCTGAATATACATTTCTCTGCAAGAAAAACACATCTGATGTTCATCATGAAATGGATTCAGACATACGAGGATTGATTTATTAAGAAATTGCTTCCAAATATACCGCAGAAGTCAGTGATTGTTCTTGATAATGCTTCCTATCACTGCAGAAAATTAGAAAAAATTCCAATGGTAGCATGGAGAAAAAACAATATCATTGATCGGCTCCGTGAGAAACAAATACCAACCACCGACGATATGCGAAAAAGGGACTTGCTGTTTTTCGTGTTTCAAATGTAACCGCAGTATGATAAAAGCAGGATTGACGAACTTGTGAAAGAAAAAGTCCACGAAGTTCTTCGATTACCAGCCTACCAGTTAAATCCCATTGAAATGGTATGGGCACAAGTACAAAACTGTATAAAAACGAATAATACCACGTTTAGGGTAAAAGATATGGAGGAATTAATTCGAAGAGCATATAGTGCTTTAACAGTTGAAAATTAGCAAAATTACATCAAACATGAAAAAAATATTGAAAAGGAAATGTGGATAGTGGATAATTTGCAAGATGACATTGAAGAAGATCATCATCATCTGATCTTCAGTTGATCGACTTAAAAAGTTGAAACTAGACATATTTGTGTAATTGCTATTCCTGTCTTAAATATTATTATTATCTGGGGATTTGTATGATTCCAGCTATTTTAGTTACAAAAGTGGAAACTATTATTTGTTAAAGGATTATATAATTTACTTTAAATTTAATAAATTGTATAATACCCCAATTCCTAAATAAATGTTCAAAATGTAAATTTCGTTAATGTTGAGTAATAATAAATAAAATTGTGGGCTTTTCACTGATTCTTGAATAAAAAACTTGTTTTTTTATATTTTACTGTTTTGCGGAAAACATGCACTTTAACTGTCAGAAGCCCAAATAATGGAACCGGATGTAATAATAATGTACAGCCGATTCGACGATTTGGCAATCGTGTATCGAATTCTCATAAGCTCTGTGCTGCATTCGGAGGTTGAGATGATCTACATGTCATCAAGATGAAGTATATAAAAAATATATTTAAAAAATATATAAATATACCTATGAGACCACACAACACGTCTGATTATATAGTTCCAGGCATTCCTCACGTACATTGGCAGAAATCTTCTTTTTTTGATTTATGTGTCATTCGACGCCGATAAGATCACATGCTAACACGGATCTCAGCTGACTGGTAACTTAATTATCGCTTTTGAGATTACGCCATGAATCCGCGGCTGGACGTTAGATGTCTCTGGGATTTTCCTTAAAGACATGTTTAACGTTAACGTTTGGCTAACTATACGGAGTATTGAACGAGCGACAGGCATTCCTCCGCCGTGCACTGATGAGGACTATGTGAGTCCGAAACAGCTGTCTGTACGTGAGGAATCCCTGGAACTATACAATCAGACGTGTTGTGTGATTTCAGAGGTACATGTATATATTTTTTAAATATACTTTTTATATACTTCATCTCATAATTATTTATTATATTTTTAATTTTAAATTTAATATTACTGTTATTGTTTCCTGATTTTTTTACATCTTTTAATGTTTTTCTGTTCTTTCAAATCTGCTTGGATTGGACAAACCCTGCAGCTGTCAGATCCCAAATGACTTGAAGATTTAATATATAGTCTATTTATACCTGGAAATCGTATGGATATGGATTTATCAGGATGATTTCTTTCCTCTACCACCTTTTGCAAGAGGATTCCATCTCTCTACCCTTTAATATTATAATTCTAATTGTCAAACCTTATTTTATAACTTATTCTTAATTAAATGTAAATTTAGATATTTGAAACATTAATTATAATTGTCTTTGATACACGTTTTGTTATAATAGCTTAATAATCGAGCACAATTTGATAATTTTCATCTTTTCCGAGGTTTTTTGCCAATGATTTTTATTTTCAAGTTTTCTATTTTAATTTATTCACTTTAATTGTTCACTACAAATTAATATTGTTTACACGCCTTCACCTTCAATACCAATACATATAAATTGTTTATAATAGTAATTGCTACATCCTTATCATTACCAAAAATCCCTCGGTAGCAATCATAATTTTGACATTTCTTTGTCAAAAAAGAAACATCTCTCCAGCTCTCAGCTCTGACTAAAATACTATGATTTGAATGTAAGCTAAGAGTATTGCTCTTTCAATATATTATATAATATAATTTCATTTCCCTAGTCTGACATATAAATAAAGGGTGTTCATAAATGAACGTACGCTCCATTACAATATGTACATTAATATATTATTTAATGTAACTAAGCAGTTCGGTTCCACACTGTATGTTTGAATCAAGTAAATGACGTGGACAAAATTATATTTTTAAATTAAGCAAATATATGTTATTTGAATATATTATATTATATATTTATTTGATTCAATACCTCTTTCCCTCTATGTACTATCAACACAAAATATTTATTTGTAATGCTAAGGCAGTAGCATAGTCGAATCAAGTTGCTTTATTTAACATTATACAACATATTAGACTAATGCAATTTATAAGAAATTTTCTATTTACTTTAAATATTTTGAATCCACAGCTGCAGTAAAGGGCAGTAGTAAATAGAGAATCTGTACAATAAATATGAGCGTGTTAGACGACTATAATCGTTATCAATTTTCGTATTAACTGGATGCCATCCATTAATTTATTAAAACCATTATTCTCACACCTAACAAGATAATTACCGGTTATAGAAGGTATATGAAAATAATAAATCATGAATACAAATGCCAGTCGGGCATCGCCATTAAACTAATGCTTTTCCCTCAGTTCATCTGCTGTATATTATCAACATAAATACATACACATGTAATCACGTTTACGTATCTAGTAAAGTAATAGTAGTACTAGTAAAGTAACCGTATACTTACACACGCGTAATATGCGCTCACAAAGTTGAACACGCATGGATACAATTTCGCAAAGGAACTATTGAAGGTTATTGAAAAAGCTAAACCGACCGTACGCCTCACGACTAGATTTAATTAAGTGATATGACAGTAATTTAAAATTTTATTGACGTGTTGCACAGTAATGATGCAGTAATTTTTCTGCAATTCAATCTATCTCCTCTTGATATTTACAAATCACTTTTACGCAAACGTAGATAATCTTTAACTGAAACTAACTTATTTACATGTAATCAAATTTCGTTCGCGAAAAATTCTATTTCTGGAATATCTTGAGGCGAAAAAGACTTCTGGAAATACTTCTTCTTCTTCTTCTTCTGGACTTCATGGCAAACAAAGTTGAACCCAGTTCTGTACTTTTCCCATGTTGAAATTGGCTCTAATTCTGTCGAATACTTGTGGCGTTAACCAATGGTTACTGGATAATGAATTTAGTTCCCCGATTCCTCGGATAGAATGTAGTGAGGTCTTCGATGTTTGCCATCCCTGTTTTGAATATCCAATGTGGCGATTGTTGAGTTTTCATGGTCCTGGACTTTGACAAAATATTTCCGGGCAAGTTCTTTAATATGTGATAAAATTGAGGGGGTCTTTAGGTCCCTATGGATGTTGAAATTCCTGAGATACCAAGGAGCGTTAATAATTATTCTCAGGAATCTGTTCTGTTCCCTTTGAATTTTCTATAGGTGGGTGTTTGCAGCATGACCCCAAATTGGGACAGCATACGCGAGCCTCGGTCTTACAGTCACTTTAACAGTAGTAACTTTAAATTTAGATTTAATTTACTTTTTCTATTTAGAAAAGGATATAATTTGCATAACGTTACGTTCGATCGTTGGGCAACGTAGTTGACGTGATCCCTCCAAATTAACTTGGAATCCAAGGTTACACCAAGGTACTTAGTCTTCAGGCTATAAGGAACATCAATATCGGACAGCCTGATGTTAGGCGGATTCTCCCTATTGCGTTTTCTATTAAATATGATAGAACTAATTCTAATCCTGCAAACAGCTGGAGCCAATCAGTGTGCGCTAGTAGTTTTTAAGTTCAAGAAGCCAATCAGAGCGAGCAAACAGTTTTAAATCTTATTAAGTTCAAGAAGACAATCGGAGCGCGGCTATACAATTTAAACTAATTTAAATTAATTTAAATTGGACAACAAGCGTTGTACATTTGCCACAACAACTTCTTTACACAATCCAGTAGTAACACTGAAGATATGTAAGGCAGAAATGATAAAAGCATGAATGATTATTTGATACTACCATAAAAAAATTGCCTGGATGAAACTAGCTGAAAATATAGTAAAAAAATCCAGAAAAGGATTACACAAACATTGTGACACCAAATGGAAAGCTTTAAAACGTGCTTATAAAACAGTATTAGAACACAACAGTACAAGTGGAAAACATAAAAGGCATTGGGAGTATTTCGTGGTAATGCATGCACATGCTAAACCAGAAATAAATCCAGAAGCAAGATGTGGTAATAGTGGTTTAATAGTTGAATCTAAGTTAAAAATACCCCTTACCACCTTGTTGAGTAAAGAAGACTGTATACGTATTTCGGCAACTAAGTTCAGCAGAAAGGAAAAAAATAATGCTCTTAGATCGTGATCAACATTTGATGCTGATAGTGGCGGTCTAAGAGCAGGATTGTTCTCGGAGTGCTACGCCTGAGATTATTTTTTTCCTTTGTGGTTTTTTGCTAAGGATGGCAAGTTAGTTGCCGAAATACGTATACAGTCTTCTTTACTCAACAAGGTGGTAAGGGATATTTTTAACTTGAATTTATTTTAAGCCACCGTATCCTATACCTAACCTACGTTTAATAGTTGCACAAAAACAACAATGTGGAAACACATCCCTTGAATCATCAACATAAAGAGGAGATATAGTGGAAGAATCAACTATCTCAGCTAACAGAAAAAGGAAAATTAATCTATTCGAACAAGGAAACAAAGATGATATTCAAAGACAAAATAAATTTCTTGAATTATTTCAACCACTCATAGTCAAATTTTAACAGGCGATATAGATTTATGTAAAAACTTACATTTATGTCATAAAGATAATACTCTCTTAAATACCTCTGGCCAACAAAATTTCAGATCTATTTTGTCCCACGAATTAAAGTGGGTGAACTTGGTAGTACTTTTTACACTTATTTCAAACTTGTTTTCAGAATTTCTCTATCGGGCACGGTTCAGAGTGACAAAGCAATGAAATTTTGTGAAAGTATATATTATAATATGTGTATAAAACAAGAAAAAATGACGGACAAAGTGATATATTTACTTGGAAAATGTGCTGATATATGGTTTTCGGCTGTACTTTGCATCAGAAACATCTCTCTTCAACGTCCAGCAACAGTCAGCCAACATAGCAGAGCTCCATTTGCCTTCGTATCATCGGCACCTTCATCGTCTCTTAGTGTCATGCTTTGTGGAGATTTAGGTAATTTCGGACTGCGAGGTACTGCTCTGTGCAGACAGAATATTAGGATATTTTACAGTATGTTTGGATTTAGAAGTCATACTAGTTATATTTGATAGACAAAAATAGCAATCGGTAATATGATCTGATGGTTCCCTCCAAATCATAGGAATAGCAAAAGGCATAATGCCGTTTGCCTTTTGCCCGCCCTGCAAGGAGTCTGACACACGTAACACAGCAAATATGGGGAGCCCAGCTATTGTCTTCATCACCTACTTTACACTGAAACACTGCTAATAGCACTTTTTAAGGAGAGGTGTGAAAGACCGTTTTTGATATTTAAATGTCAATTCGCTGCAAATGTAGCAA
>JARFOC010096696.1:0-12937 GCA_031763485.1 Osmoderma eremita | reverse complement strand
TATTTTTCAATATTTGGAAAGACAATATAATATTTAATTTAAAAGCCCTAATACACTTTTGCCCTAATATGAATACTTAAGAAGTTACGAGGGATTTTATTTTAATATTGTGATTTAGGTCACGTCAGGAATAATTATACGAAAGATCTGCTTACGGTTTCAGAAGATAAACGGTTAAATGTGTTACTGGCTGCTCAAGAAGATCACCATAAGCCAAGCCGCAGTATTGCTTTGGAAAATCAGATCTGCCAGACATCCGTCCTAAAGTACTTAAAGGAAAGCAAATGGCAACCTTACAAAGTCCAGTTGGTTCATGAACTAAATGAAGATGACCGCTACAGACGACTTTAATTTTTCGAGATGCTCATGAATTTGTGCAATAACGATCCACAATTTTTAAAACGAATTGTATTTTTTGTTTCAATGGAGGTTTAAATAAGCAAAACTGTCGGTATTAGGATACTGCAAATCCCCGCTGGATAATGGAATGTCATACCCAATATCCTCAAAAAGTTCATGTTTGGGCCAGCATTGTTGAAAACAAGATTGTGGTTGCCTTTTCACTAATGGGAACTTAAACGGCGCCAGATATTTAGAATTTTTAGAAGATGACCTAGTACCATATCTTATGGTATCACCAAAATGGAGCTTCGGCCCATTACACTCGTCCTGTGCGTGAGTGTTTCAATACGGTTTTCCCTGAACGATGTATTTGTCGACGCGATCCAATTGAGTGGCCGGTCAGATCTCCAGATTTGACGCCTTTGGATTATTTTCCGTGGGGTTATCTAAGTGTAAGGTCTACGTTAACCGACCAAACGTCATCGAAGACTTAAAGAATAGGATAAAAGACGAAATGAGATTGATAGAACCTAACGTTTTGCAGGAATTTCAATATCGTACCGGATACTGCCAGAAAGTTGGTGGAGGTCATTTCCGACATTTGATAAAATAATTTTTATTTTTTATTGCGTTTTACTACTTTTTCTAAATAAATAATAATATGTTGATGTTTCAAGTTACACTGACTGCATTTTTCTCGAAAACAGTTGAATTCAGGTATAGGACATGATACATAAAATATGTTCAGAATTTGACGTAGAATTTAAATAGAATAAAAAAAGGTATTCCATTAAAAAAGTGAGCTGGCATAGCATGTTTTTGGGTCATACAAGAAATAATTATTAGAAAAACGGTAACTCAAATCAAAAAGCGACGGGTCGGAGCATTTCTTCGAAAAAAAAACACCTGAATTTTAAATGAATTTATTCCAACCTTTACGTGATCACTATATATTGTACACATACTGATCGACAACTCAGTAGTAGAGTTGCTCACTAGAACTAACGGGCAGTGGCGGAGATTCGATGCAACTTTCAGCATAACTGCGATTTTCAACTAGGTCTGTTGTGTATGCATGTACGCTGCCGTAAATACTATTTCTTGATTCTACGTTTGTCTTAAAAATGTTGCATACGTCGCTAAAACGACCAATATTGGACAGAGTTACACAATTTCTATCTAAATAATGATGCCGTTAGAACTCATTATGTAGTTTCTCCGATTACTCTTATTACGGGAGTACATATTATTACTCTTATTACGGGAATACATATTATAATTTATTTTTGACCATTTACTTTATGTGTGAACATTTATATCGCCCACCACTGGCTGTTGGTGTAAATTGAGAATTCTACTCAGTAGTCACTAATTTGTAGTTGCTGCCATTATTAATAGTGAAGAAGAAAACTACGAAGTAACAATGATAAATGTCAGGATGTTGAATCACCACAGAAGACAGATTCCTATAAGTTGCCCGGTATTTCTTGCTTGGATACATTTCTCCTATATTTTATGTAGTTTCAACTTGGCTTTGCGCCATGTTTATTAGCGAGCATATAGCGACATAATGTAGCCCTTTTGGTCATGTACAATGTGTACTTCCAATATCATAATTTTCAGTGAGTTTAATGTATTTTACATGTTGTAAATTATGTGGTGATTGTCATCATGACCCCTCAACTTACTAAATTGCTATCGTAGAAAAACATAAATATCGCTGACAGTTTTAAAACGTATGAGCTTGCTGTAGTACGCAGTTACTTGCTTGATTACTTGATGTAGCGATGTCATCCGCCTAGTTCGATTAATCGTAAGTTCTACTTCGGCCGCTTGTAGAGAGGATGCCATCCTAGAGTTCATAAAACCATATCAGGCTCTTAAGGTAGCTCAGCCTCTTGTTCAATGAGGAATTTTTCAGGTCAGCTAGGGAAATAATTTTCTTCCCAAAGATGGAGTACCTGATTCGGGTGGCTGCAGGACAGTGGCACATAACGTGCTCTACTGTTTCTTCGTTCGCCATACGCAGTCGGCATTCGGTTTGTTCCGATACCTCGATTCTGTGTAGGTGCCTTCTGAGTCTGCAGTGACCTGTCAACACAGAAGTAACTATTGTGACCTTCTTACGGTCAAGTTTTACTAATTTTGACATGATTAGGTGAGATGCACTCTTTCGAATGTACCAAACCAGGAAAATTGCTCCGAAATTGGAGTACTTTTTGTTTTAACCAGACACTAATTTGTTGTTTGACTATCGAAGTTGATATGCCAATTCTGGCATTAGTGCGCCTCCAATACTTTCATACAATCCGTGTTTCAGGTTTTAGTTTAAAATCTCTCTTGCGCACATTTCAATGGCATAAATTTCAGCCTGAAAAATTGTTGGGCGTTGCCCGAGGTTGTAGTGTTTCTCAACTCTCTGCGCCAACACGCGGCTGTATTTTCGATCCATCCAGCAGGTGTCTACTTGTATCAGTTTGGTTTCGTCACATCGCCATACCCCGCTACTTGGATAGGATATAGTGAAGAATATGTCAATTATGTGTCGTGCGCACATCATAACGCATGGCCAAAAGGTCGTCCACATGACAGTGGGGATAAAATCCCTACCCCCACTTGGCCTAAACTTGACCATCTCCCCACTCAGGGTCGTTATTACAAACCATTTTACAAGCATAAAGGAACTCCAACCTGCTATGATCGGTTCTACACCACGTGCTATAACCGGTCTGTATAGGGATAAAGGAATCGCATTATTAAATGTTCCCTCAATGTCCACAAACCCTGCCATTGCTATTTCCTTGGAATCCATCAATTCTGTTATGTTGGAGACCAGGTTGTTTAGTGCACGATCAGTAGATTTGCCCGCTTGATATGCATACTGGTGTGTGTGAAGAGGTCTGTCTGGGAGAAGGACTTCTCGGATATGATTCTCTATCACATTTTCTAATGCTTTCAGGAGAAACGACATCAGGCTAATTGGGCGAAAAGAAAAGTCTTGAGGGGTGATGTGGATTTTCCTGCTTTGGGAATGTACACCACCCTGATCTTCGTCCTACTCGTTGGTATGCTTCATCTTACTCGCTAAAAATCTCAGGAGGTGAGGAATTAGCACTGTGTTTCCCCTTTTATAGAAGCACCCTCACCTGGCGCTTTGTCCGGTTTAAGAGTTTTAATCGCCCAGCTGACCACGTTGAATGTTACTACGCTCCTCGTTATTTGCCAATCAGCCACCTTCAGTCGCTTGGCTCCGCGGGGAACAGAGTCCTTCCTCGAGAGCTCATTCAACATCTGACAGTCTGGGAAGTGGTTCTGTGCAAGAAGCTCTATCGTTGCCTTTCTTGACTCCGTAAATGTGTACTCCGTTCGTTTCAGGGAGCCCAGCACGTGCACCGGATCTCGTGTCTCGCAGTGTCAGGTATGTTTTCCAGTCTCTGACAAAACTTCCTACATCACTCCCTTTTGGCTTTTCTAACTTCTTTGTTATACTCCGTTAGAGCTTGTCGCTATTTGTCCCAGTTACCTGATATCTTAAAGAGTTTCTTACGGGGGCTAAGATTTTGGTTCCATCAAGGTGTGACTCTGTTGCCTCTAGTAGACAGTCTTTAGTAGACAGTTCATGTGATATGCTTTAATTAGGCCATCACGAATTTGCTCCGGCGCTAACTCTATTTGATTATAGCTCTTATATGAGTCATTTGTACTGCTGAGATTCGATTGAAGGGAAGTAAGGTATCCCTCCCAGTCAGTGCACTTGTAATTACGGTAGGTCACGGTGTCTCCGTGCCCTACCATAAGTTAAAATTGGATGTATCTCTGGTCAGAGCACAACGGTTCTGGTTTTTCTCCAATTTTGGATTTTCGTGCTCCTTATGTTATATTGTTACGTAGTTATATTGTTGTAAAAACCGAAAAAAACAACTTGCTAAGAATCAAGCAATGAATTTCAGAGGCAAAATGATTATGTTTTATGTAGTTTGTTTTGTTTGTCGTGACGATACACTAATGGGGTCGACTTTAAATATGCAAGGAATTGCATCGACATTTTGAAATATCTCTAAGAACATGTGCTATCAGCTGGAGAATCTTCTTCCTTGGGAGGACAGGTTACGAACGCTGTTCCGGTAACAAAAATGCAAAATAAATCAACACAAATGCAAAAAAAGATGGTAAATTATGTACATAATTTTAGGTGCCATAACAGTAGTTCATGTTTTGATAAATAATGTAGTAAGTTATAATAACTTAATAACTGTATATTATTATTATTCATATTGCCCAACTTCCTTTTGGTATTATTTACATCTGGAAATCTTTTTTGAAAAGAAATTTTAACTTTACTCTTACCCTTGGGCATTGTTAAAAATGTACGGACTAGGTGAACTTTGGCCATTTTTCCACTTTATATTAAAAATGTAGGTTCAAAGTTAATGTGGTAAATTGATATAAACGTATCCAATTCGGAAAATTAATAAATTCCTATTATTGCTGAAATAAATACAGCACAAACAATACTAATTGTTAAATAACATGTGTAAATGTAATGGAATTAAATAATAAATGTAAGTAAAGCAAATAACAACCGGACAAAAATTAATTTTCATCAAGTTATCCAACCATATCTATTAGAACCAAGCACAACTAATGTAAGTAGCAATTTGTCAAACCGTCCGTTGTTGTGTGATAAAACACTCGATCAGATAAGACGGACCCTGCTTAAAGGACATCGGTTGAGTATCCAGAGAGACGAGGAGATGCAGATGCTGTGACTGTGTCCCCTTCGGGTTCGAGAAGTGTCGTCAATCGCGGTTACCATCTCTGAATTCGCCGTTCTCTCGTTAAAAACCACTCGTGACGCCGACTGCCGAATTTTTCCGTGCGTTTCGTTCTGACAGTTTGTTTGGGTAATGGCACGGGGCAGATGGAATTGCGGACCACTTTTAGATTGAGATAAGGCCGTATTAGAAAATAGAGTGAGTTTATGTTTATTTCAGGCTGGTCGCACGGTAATTGAATGCGAAACCAGTTACTGTACCTTCCATTGAGGTCCTTCCCTTTGCTTTTCAAACAAAATCAACCGCGAATTAGTGCCACAGTGCGTTCGACGTCACAATACAATGACGTGTATGTCGTAACTTTAATTCGATACCCTAAATATTGCAACATCAGGGTGGGCATAATCGGACTATTTAGAATGACGGCTTTCTTTGCAATTACATTTATTAGATAGACAATTATGTTAATTATTTTATTTTGACAAAATATCAATCAATACATAGCTTTGATGGCTGTTTTTCTATTGCATTGAATTTGATAATATTGAATATTTTGCAGATAAATGAATGTAAGGATGTTATACTACCGTAAAACAAAATAAGGAATCAAATACCCTACAAAGCACCATAAAATTTTCTGGGTGTTCAATATCTAATTAATAAGTAATAAGTATAAAGGATAAATTTTTAAGAATTTAATTCAATTCCTTGTTAACCGTTGTAACACAATTTAAAATTGAATATTAGTAAATGTTGCTTTGTTTCATATACTAGAAAAAATCATCCATGATGTATTGCAGAGGGTCGAAACAGTGGTGTACTTTTTGACCAATCCATGTGCTTTGCATCACACATTACTGGCCTCTGCTTGTCAGCATCTAAAACATTGGGATTTCTCATCCGTTCCTGTACAGCTTTTCAAAGTATACAACTTTTGAAAATATTATAATTTAGCCTCGTTGTGAGCAAATTGGAATATGCCTCTCAAGTGTGGTCTCTCCACTATGTCTATCTTGAGTTATCACCTGAAAAAATTCAACGTCGTTTTCTCAAATACCTCTCCTTTAGAGAGGATGGAGTTTATCCGCAGCGAGGGATTGATTACGCGTCCTTATTGCGTAGACATTCAATGGATTCTTTAACGCACCGTCGTGAATGTCATGGTGCGCGCTTTATTTGGAAATTAGCTCACGAAGTCATCGATAGCCCTTTTCTTCCTGCCTCTTTGGATTTCCGCATTTCTAGGGCTTCCTCTAGTTCCTATTCCTCCTTTGCTCTACCCTGTTCTAGGACGAACTTGCTGCTAGCCTCGCCACCAGTGACGATATGCCGCTCCGCTGATCTGCACTATGAAGACATTTTTCATAATAATATTAATGAATTATTATAAGTACCATTAATTTAAATATCTTTTGTATTATCTTTTTCTTTTTTTGTATGTACTCACTTTGTAAATATTTTTGTCCTGTAACTGGTAATCTGTTGGACAATAAAATGAAATAAAATGAAAAGAAATAATTACAGAATTAGAACTAGAAGAAGCAACTTAAATTAGAAAAAGCCGCAGGAGTGGATGAAATTAATGCAGAATTATTGATCTAAAATCTGTGACCATGTGGAAGAACGAACTTTTTAACATTTTAAATCTAATTGTAAGCAAAAATGCATATCGAAGGAACCTACTATACTCCCAATACATAAACTAGAAAAACTGTAACAAGTATAGGGGAATCGCATGTCTTTATTCTGCATTGAACGTGTTTGAATTATTATTGAAGAGATATTGGGAAATATGATAGAATAGATGAGCAGAGTGGTTTTAAACCTGTAAATAGTGTAAATAATGACATAGTTGCGATACAGCAAGTTATAAAGGAAACACCGGCAAAGGAAGAATACGTACGATATATTTGGGATTTACAGATATGAAAAAGGCATTCGATTGGTATACAGAGAACGAATATGGACGAGTCTATAAAATAAAGCAGTGGGTACGGATATGATTGAGGAAATCAAAAGTCTACAGAGAACAACAAGTAACAAAGTGAGAACGAGTAACTTAACAACAATTTTTTTACTAGTAATTATGGAGTAAGGCAATGAAGTTATAAAAGAATCGAATATATATATAGTTACCTGAATTTAAAGCTAGTGCAAGTAGTAGAAGCCTGCGCATTTGGGGACGATATTGTACTTGTTGTAAAAAAAACCCTAAGGAACCAACACGAAATGTAAGAATCGATAGAGCTACTGCCAATTTTCAAAGTGATTGTGAAGAAAGAGAAAACTATGATGATGCTGTTTCACATACAGAAGGGTCAAGTGATATCAGAACTGGAGAAAAAATATTAGAACAAATGGAAGAATTTAAGTACCATAAGTAGTAAAGGGGCACAAGAAAATGAAACACGGAATAGAATCAAGGCTGCAACAAGGATATATATTATATAATTTACGGGACATTTTTCAATAAACAATTGATTGGCATTTTTAAAGAAAGGACTACCCACAAAAACGAAGCTCATAGTATTTAACACAATCAACACACGATTTCCACATGCTGAAAAACAGGTGAAGAAAGACAAGAGAAAGGACTTGAAGCAACTGAAATCAGAGAGCAACTTAGAACAAAAACTAATGAAGAAAAGGAAACTAAAAAGGGCTGAGCATTAATAAGAATGGACAATGATAGATAAGTAAAGGAGGTATGGGTTTGGGTTAGGAGAATAGGCAGAAATGGATGTGGTAGACCAAGAACGATGTGAAACAATAGTGTCGTGAAAATGATAAAACGTAAAGGAAAATCATTGCAGTAAGCCAAGAAATTTTCCAGAGATTGAAAAAAAATGACGACACCTACGGGTATGATAAGACTAGGATGACGAGATATGTTCTTAGCAAGTACAGAAATAAACCAAAACTTCTCTAAAAATATAATTAGCGTTCTTGCATATAAAGTATCGGACAAAAATGGAGCAACAAACATGTATAACAGGCTATTATTGAAAAATCAAAGTAGACTGTGATTGTATTTTCCTATCTATTTATTTAAATGATTCAATACATTCTTGTGTCTCATGTTGATGTACATTTAAAGAAAATAATGGAAAATGAATCCCATTAAAAATAGAAATATTTTTATTCTACAATGGCTAGTGCGTCAAAAGTAAAGCAACAAAAATAAATTTTCCATAAACCAATGAATAACAACAAATAAGGCAAGGAATTATTATATTAACTAATACTTAGTTGCGAAAATTTTTTGGTCTATGACTTCTCTTAGGCATTGACGACAATGACCTTTCAATAACAGCACCATCCATATTTTTCCAAACTCGTTCAATGTTTCCGGTAACTTCAGCCTTATTGCGATATGTGCAGCCACGAATACATCTCTCGACCTCTTCCCGTAGATGCTCTGTGGGATTTAAGTCGGGAGATTGAGCTCGCCATTTCATGACGCAAATATTATTTTGCACGAACCACTCTTTCACCAACTTTGAAGAGTGTTTTCGATCGTTATCGTGCTGGAATATAAATCTCGGAGGTATTTCCCACTCTGCATAAGGCAACATAACATCCTGTAATATATCTCGATAATAATAACGATCCCTAACGCGTTCTATGAAGTGCAGAGGCCCCATACCGTATGCAGAAAACATCCCCAATGCATAACACCACCAGAGTGCTTCACAGTAGCTGTTGTGTATTTTTGATTGTACCTTCCGTTAATTGGTCGCCGTATTCGCCTTATGCCGTCTGATTTAAATAGATTAAATTTGCTTTCGTCACTAAAAAGCACTTTTTTCCAATCATTTGCCGTCCACGTAGTATGGTGTCTACCAAATTATAGTGGCGCGTTTCTATTTTTCTTACTAATAAACGGTTTCTTTGCCGATCTTATTGAAAATAGTCGAGCCTCTACTAATCTTGTTTGAATGGTTCTGCTACTAACATTTAAATTATTAATATCAGCCTTTATTTGTGGTGCAAACTTCCATTGAACATTTCTACTAGTACGCCCTATTAATCTATCAGTAATAAAGGACGTATTCCTAGGACGCCCAGGCTTCGCAATAGTTTCTATGTGTCCCTATCATTGTAAGTTTGTACTTGTGTCACGCTCAAAATGAACTAATATCGAACAAGTTGTTGTAAATAAAGGAATGTGCAGGTGATGAGGTGGAACAATAACAGATGTTGTGTATTTTTACCTGATCTTTCAGTATGGTAATATTATAAGGTATCTTTGAGGTATTTGGTTTTTTTTACAAAAATATTAACAAAGAGTAATTCGTTGCTACACTTTTGTCTGATACTGTATGTAAATACATTTTACACATATTAAACGTTGTCGAAAGCTTCAACGCCAGAACCTCTGTTACGAGGGTTTCCCAGATTGGAATCTGTTATAGCAAATAAAACAAATCAAAAACCTTCCTCAGGTTTAGTTTTAAGCGCGGTTGATAGGTACGTTTCGTTCACCATTACTCTTTCTGTAGTACTTATATCATTTTATTTTAATTAATGCTTTATCTTGCAATGACACAACCAATCCCAAAAACCCTGGTAATACAATATCATATTACCAAAATAATATTGAACTGTTGACATTATATTGGCCGCTAGTTAAAACGTAATGGTTTTCTTTTTTATTGTTTCCTGACAACATTAATTTCTATAATATACTTTCTGCATGAACGACAGCGTTCCCATTCTTATAAAATAATCCCTTGCTATGCAATTGTCCTTTAACTAGATTTCAATCTTCTTCGATAATGCTAATTAGCGTGGAATAAACAGGTTTTGAACTTTGAGGGTAGTTACGTGTTGTATTCAAATTATTTAAATTATAACTTATCCAATTTTATTTAACCCGTTTTCAGGGAATAAATTTTCATTTTAAACATAATTAGTGGATTCATCGCGAATTTATCAAGAAGACAACATCACCCCTGCTTAAGATGTATCTGCTGCTTTGATCTAAATCGCTCCTCGGTCCTATTACATAATTTATACGAAATCCGGGAGCGCTCCTATCCGGGCTCCCTTTTATACAGATATTAATTATTGTGCTCAGACAATCGTGTTTAATTCCACGCTACGGCGATTCTCTGCCGGTGGTCCTATTCTCATAGCAAAATAAAGAGGACTTGACGAAAACAATCTCCACATTTTTTTTTCAGTCAGTCAGTCGGTCAGTCGTTCAACCACCCGGTGCGAATAGTTGTACGGAAGACGCGTTTACACACGCACCTTTGGGCATGTATACATACATTTTCATCATCTATCGCGACTGTATACTGTAACTGATACCCCTGGAGAGAACCGTAAGCTACAGTAAATTATATACATATTAATTTCACTTTTATTCTAATCCGAACAATGAAACGGTTATTGAAACATATGATTATAAAGAACGATACCCTTATTGTAATATGATCTTGTTTACATTATATTATTCTCCAAATTGTAAATAAAATAGTATTTTAGGAGCGCACCCTTAATCAGGAGGGGAAGAAGTATATACCATAAACAATAAAATTATAGGGTTTCATGTTTGAATTATAAATTAGCAAGTCTGTGCCCCAAAGGTAAACTATTGTAAATGTTCAGAAAATATTGCATGGACCGTGGGGCAGCACAACAAAACACACTGTAGCCACGAACATAATGCTGTGTCCATTGTAAATGGTAAAAACTAAATAGGAAAGATTTGAACCGACTTTTTGGGATTTTTAAAACATTTTTATAAATTTTCCATATGCACTATATAGACGGATTAACTAATACCTACATTTAAGTAAAATATATTTACCTGTGCCATGAATTTTGTATGTTACCACTTATTATTATTATTGCACATTATTATATTGTACATTATTGTATATTGTACAGTGGTGGACAGATGTATGGAATCATGTAAATATCGGGGAAATTAATACAGGCAATGAAATAAAATTTTACAATGTTAAAATTGCGACAAGGGAAGTCAATTTAAAATAGACGGTCTGTTCCAAAGAGTTTTGACATCATAAAGTTATTCAAGTGATGTTCTGTGTGGTGTAAGCGTATTTTTGTTTATATTTTTAGACCAAAGCATACTGAACATTGCAAAATTATATCATAAGTTGTTATTAACTGGAAATGCGATCGGTATGGAAGGAGAATAAAATAGCAAATCTATAGAAAGCGCAGGGTGCTCACGATCTTCCGATGCAAGTGGTAAGATCTCGTGCTGTATAAAAGATAGAAGTAGGTCCAGTTTATTATCATCATGTGCAAACTACACTGAGAATTGGTTCATTCAAACATAAATTGTTTATGGGAGTGGAATGTATTTATTTAATAACAAAAGTCAGAGACTAGTTTATTGTAAACAAAACCATAGATGGCAGATCAATAACTTCTAAAAATTAGAATCTCATATTCTTACATATTCACATAAGTCGTAGTGGAACTATATACATAATAGCCTCGTACCAATTATGTAACACATGTATCTCTAATTTGTTATACATAATATAAAAATTGACGGATAGCTATTTAAATACATAAATACATGTGATTTGAGCCAGGCGTAAAACATGACTTATTTCTGGCTAAACTTAATGTATTGGGTTTACGTGGTAATGTTGCGTGTTGGGTGGCGTCTTATTTGTCACATAGAGTGCAATTTGTTGAGGTATATGTATATTTTAAATACAAACACCAGCATCGATTCAGGTCTTCCTTAATGCCAAATTGTGCAGGTGTGCCTCATGGCTCAATTTTCGGTCCTGTATTGTTTTCTTAATGATTTAGTTGACTTTTTGTGTGACTATCATATTGTATGGTACACTGACGACGCAACGTTGCTCAATGCTGCTGCTGAACAAGGAAGCACACTTACAGCTGAGTCGATGTTGCTCAAAACGTACGATTGGTATTGTGCTAATGGACTTGCATTAAATTTAGACAAAACGAAATACATTCTTTTTCATACACTGCCGAAAAGGATTGGCGTGTATCAAGATTTGCATTTAAACAATAATATTGTGCTTAATACTATAACCGCAAGATTGTTAGGGGTTACTTACTTACTCCGACTTAACATGGGAGGATCATGGTAATAACTTAATCTCTAAATTAAAATTTTTAAACCACGACAACTTCAGCATTCTGTGAGTGTACAGTCACTACGAACAGTTTTCTTATGCTGTGTTCCAATCACAGTTACTACTGTGGGAATCTAGCTCCCTTGCAACTTAAACAAAAAGCAGCTGTAAGATGTATTAAGGGGATTACCAAAATTACGTCCTGTCGTGCTTACTTTATTTCTAGCAACATATTAACTGTGTTTGAATTATTCATATCGGAATCTAGCTATTATATACATAGAAATAGAATGAAAATTATTGAGGATCACCAATAGTCAGCATCAGTAGCATATTAGAGATCAGAAGATACACTTTATGGAACATAATTTGCAACTCCCTGCTAATAGTAATGATGTATTGGGAGTGAAAATTTATAATAGTCTTCCTAATGCACGGAAATCTTTGAATAATAAGCAATTAAAAAAAAACCTGTAAAGCATGGCTATATTCCACCTGTATGTATTCTTTTTCTGAATTTTTCAATGCTACTACGACCAAATGTGAATAGATATACATTGTCTGTCAACAAAATATATAAAGGATATAATTTTGTATAAAATACAAAATAGGATACGGTGGCTTAAAATAGTAAAAAATAAAAAACACCCTTACCACCTCAATGAGTGAAGAACTCCTGGATACGTATTTCGGCAACTAAGTTGCCATCCTCAGCAGAAACTA
>JARFOC010096657.1:0-12944 GCA_031763485.1 Osmoderma eremita | reverse complement strand
CTTGATGATGGGAATCCACGTATTCCCGAAACACGTGTCGTCCCGAATTAATTTAATACTTGTGCGGGAGGAGTAATGCGAACAGTGTGTTTATTGAAGAATGGATGTAAAAATGTAATACACCTATTACATTTTGCTTTGTCACAATATTTTATTCACGCATTTACCTCAAAAACGTAGCAGCACTGTTTGGTATTCCCATAGGCGCCGTACTATTTTTGAATTGACCACGCCCTCCTAACTTAATACAGACTTTCAGTCTAACCGGCTTTGCGTATCTTTAGTTCAAAGCATTATTTTTGTTTTATAGAGGCGCCACTTTACGGACCTTTTTGTATGTGACCAGTATTGCACGTTGGTTGCTTTAAATTCCGTTCAATGGTTTTATATGGAAAGCTGGCGCCACTGTACTCCCGTTTTGTGTCAATTTTAAATCACACGATAATTGTTGACGCGAAGGAAATAGACTCTGAGTGTGTAATTATATAGAGGCTGCCGTGGAACTGACTATAGAATTATCACAAAACGCCACAAGGTTGTTTTGCGACTTGCTTGACACTTTCAGAAGATACATGTGTCATATAATGTCAGTGTCAAATTATTAGTAAAATATTATAAAAATATTACTCTTTGCTCTCTGTTGTGGCTATAATTTTTAAAATTGTTAATAATATATAATGGCATATAACGTCCAATTTATTCTTTCACATTTAATGCTAACTGTCGTCGCAGGATACTGTGCCTATAATTTATACATGGAGGTAGGTTTTGAGAAACCTCTAGCCCTTGAATTTCCTTATTTAATCTACGCCTTTCCCACTTTGTATGGAATACTTGGTCTTATAATCCACAGTATGTAAATTACTTTATTGTTAGATATTCATAACTTCTTTACATATGTACTATTTTAGTTACCGACACAAACAATTTTACAATGTGGAGATGGCTATATAATATGGAAATATTTCTGAAAACTTTGTCATATCCTTGCTTTGTTACGCAAACTTGGCTGAAGTATGGAGTTATTCAGCCAGAAGTAGCATGGGTACATGCAATAAGCGGGGCACTCCCTACTCTGTTATTTCTTGTAGGAAATAGGTTAAAAAGAAGTTGGATTGATATAATCATTTATTTGAGTACCGTATCTCTGACAGCAGTTTGTATTCAAACTGCGAACTATTGGGGTTTAGGAGCTGGTGTAGTGTTTCCGTTGGGTTATTACCTTCAAAGGAAACGTATGTCAGTTTTGGGTTTAGAATCAGATCTAAGCTTTAATGTTTTTACCGCTGTATTTTGCTATTGCACAACTATTGCGTTAAAATCTTCATAGAACAGTGATGCAAAAAATGCCTTTTCGTGAAATCGTGGAAATCTAAAGGCAGATGTTTTGGTAATGTAATGTTCAGTATTTACTTCCAACTACAATATATGTATATATACGTACAACATACTTATGTTTTTTTTTGTACTACACGTTATTGCATAATTTTAAAATTCCACTGATATTTGTTGAAGCACACTTGGGCTTTATTACAATATCATAATAAAACATTCGATGACTAAATACCTAATATAAATATGGCGAATTAGCTAATTACATTGGGATATTTAACTAATCAGAATTGGAAATAATCTGTTATTACAAAAGCAAATGTGAATGTTTAGTAAGGCATTTGCTGTTGACTGGACAGTATTAGGAAGATTTGGGTTTTCTTCGTATTGATATGAAATGGAAACACACAATATACCTAATAAGTTTGTCAGTTAGCTAAGTAATTGATTTTGACGGCTTTTCAATTTTAAGTTTTATTGGATTACCTAGTACGTGTTGTTCCAATTAAAAAAGTTTTTTCTTAACATATATACCTAGATACTATTTTTATTCAAACATCATATAATATATAATATCATCATCATAATACCATACAATATGTTTTATAAACGTTTAAAAATACCGTATTGTAATGAAAATATTATTTGTATTCTACTATATTCAGCAGTAAGTAATAAAGCTTAAAGTGTACATTGTACATACTGGTCCAAAGCCTATCACCATGGACGAGTTCTCAAAATGTAGATTGCAATGCCATTTAGCACCTCAAGAAAATTTTCATCCCGAAGTAGCTGTCTCATCGGGGGTCCCATATAAACACCTTCCTTTACCTTAGCATCACTGATCTTATGGAACTTACTCCTCACATATGCAAACCCACTGTTAGTTTTATCCATACCTTTGACAAACTTTTTTATCACCCAAGCTTAATGTGCGAAGGGGGCAAATAATTTTTTTGAGGATTAACAAGTACGGCAGTAGACACATTCTTATTTCCTGGTGTCAGTGAAGTTCGTTCTGGCCACTCTTTCTTTTTATAATGACTTTTCCTATCCCGACTGTCTCATTCACAGAGGAAACAACAATACCTTGTGTAACCGAGTTGCATGCCGAGCAAAAGTGAAACAACTTTCACATCGCCACAAATATTCCACTTAAAGTCTTTATACTTCATTTTCTTCCAAAAGAAGCTTCATGTTGTCATAAGATTCTTTCAAATTGCATGAGCCAAAGGAACAGAGGAGAACTTATTTCCATTTGTGGAGTAGTACCGCTTTCAAGCTTACATTGGAACAGTCAATGAACAAACGCCACTCATCTGTATTATATTCATAACCAAGCGTCTTCATAACAGAACGGACGTCATTACAAAATACAAGTCCTTCTTCCATAGAGAAGAAATTCTCAAATTCTGCATAGCGATTACGAAAAAGAGCAACTTTTGTTCCACTATGAAGTCTTTTAATCTGGAACCTAGAAGTTCGGCTTGCTTCTTAGACAAATTTAAATCGTGGACGAGGTCGTTGAGGGTTTAGAAGATGCGGCACACAACGAGACGAATCAGGTTCAAATGTTGGATTCAAGTCCATATTGTCGCTTGCAAAACTTTCTTCGTTTACTTCGTCATCAGCCCTTTCATCGTCGCTTAGTGTCATGTTTTATGGAGGTTTAGGTACAGGTAATTCCGGGTTGTGAAGTACTGGTCTCAGTGCAGATGGAATATTAGGATATTTTACAGTATGTTTTGATTTAAAAGTCATACCACCTAAGACAAAAATAGCAATCGGTAATATGAGCTGATGGTTCCCTCCAAATCATAGGAATAGCAAAAGACATATGTCATTTACCTTTGCCAACGCTGTAAGAAGTCTGATACACGTAGCACAGAAAATATGGGGACGCCACCTGTTGTCTTCATCACCTATTTTACATTTGAAATACTGCTCATAGCACTTTTTAAGGAGAGGTGTGAAAGACCGTTTTTGATATTTAAATGTCAATTCGCCGCACATGTAGCAAAAAGAGTTCGGGTGGTTTTCCTTGGCGTTTTTACAGGTGATCAAATGTTCGCGGTTTCACTACGAAACCTTGAACGCACCACAACGCAACACTCTTTACAACTTTAACAACATCAGCGTATATGTTCATTCACCGAGCTCTAGCCGACAACTGAAATAACAAGACATGCTATCTGAGAATGGGAAATGCAGATCTTAGCACGTCGATACATATTCAAACATTAACCATTGCACGCTGCTTGCTCAGTTCCGATCTCTAGCCGACAACTGAGATAACGTGAAGACATGTTCTCTTATACTACATATCTATGCAGGCATATTTTAGGTGGATAAGCGAGTATCCTGGAACATAAAAACTAAGGGTGATGGTGAAATTCTGAACACATAATTGATTACAGTATGCAAAAGTATATGGAATCAGGCATTTTTGTGATTGGGACAAAAAACTTGTTAACCAGTGTTATCGGATACTTTTTTATTTTTGTCGATAAAAAGTACTTAATATCGACCTATCACGTCTATATGTTGCCAAATCTTTGCAGTATATATATATTCTTTCATAATATAAAAACATGAATCTCTAACTCACCGTTTTATTTTGAGAATCATAAACAAAAGAAATAATAATTTTGAAATTAGGTTTCTAATATCGGATAGTAAGTGTCCCTTTATCGCACATGTCCGATATTGGGAGCATAAAAGATTTTTATTTTAAAAGTTTCATTAATTTGAAAAATAACATTATCTTCGCAGTTTTCTTGAGATTGATCTATTTGAATTTCTTCTTGAGATGACTGAGGCGGTAGTGGAGTCCTTTCGCTCGTCATTTTACCTTTATTGATAAGGTACTTCGTGGCACCCCAAATATTGTTGACGCTTTTAAGTACCCTATTTCCTTGTTTTTTTTTTTACCGCATTTGGTTGCCCTTTCATCCCAATTTTTTGGCTTTTTCAATTTTGATTTATTTTCTTGCCATAATTCCTATTTACGCAGCTGCTTCCTAATATGGGATATATGATATTAGGAATCAATTACTGTCCGGTATTGCGGCACCTAACCTGAGTAAATTTAGTTTCATTTTTATAAAGATAAAAAACACAATACCCATAAATTTGTATATACAATACTAAAAGTCTAAAATATCCCTAATCCGATAGTGTATACGTTATTATGTAAGCATTTCTTTTTCAAATATCACGGCGCTATTTACGTGTTAAAATTTTGAAATTCCAATAAAATGTCATCGGCAAAATAACGGACAAATATACCTTACAGAAATCTGTTGTTCCAGCAGGAACAATAAGTTCAGTTATCTCTGGTTAAGTTGTATTGTTAGTTATTATATAATCGGACGGATGGGGGATAGAGCCGACTTTTGACAGCGAAAATGTTAAAATCATACATCAACACGACTTCGCATTTAGCAAATACATAGTAATGTCTAATCTGGTGACATTTCGTCCGTGTAGGATTTCTTCAATTAGAGCATTGTCAATTTCATAGATAAGGCGACCTGTCAACGCACTTACCTGACATTTGTCATTTTGACGTTCTATGTGGTATTGATAGTTTTCGTATTTTTTAACCATCACCTATCTATATATCTGTCAAACCATATGATATGATGCTCCGCAATGCGTGGCAACCATGTCATGAAAAAACGAAATGTCAAAAGTCGGTTGTTTAATTGCAAGAGCTATATGGTACTATCCGGTAATAGGAACCCATGGGATATCATGCTACTTTCTTCTACTGATTCGTGCGGCGTCGGAAGCTGTACGTAGTCGCACGAAGCACTACTATCTTAGCTACTGCCCATCCAAAACGTTACCAGTCCCACTGCATGTACTATTATAAAAAAATTTGATTCTTTTAGTATTTCTTATATTTAATAGATACTATTAAATATAACAAATATGAAAACAATCAAAATGATAGAATGTATAAACAATCGACCACGCTGAACAACTTAAATGTATACTGCAAAAGAGTTTTACAACAAAAAGGTGAAATGTCATTTTTAATATGACACCTCAAGTAGTTGCATAAGGTTGTGTTGTCGTTTTCTTTGCAATATGTTTTTGACAAAATTCTATGTAATACAATGTTATCGCGAATTAAGCCTTTTCTATCATTTTTGTTTCTAAGCATTGTTTCAGGACTTTGCCTTTACGATTTCTATACAACATACGGGCTTTACGGTGAGAGAGGTCTGCTGCTTCAATTTCCGTATGCAATCTACTTGTTCACAACGTTTCACGGAATAATTGGTGCTATTATATATTGTATGTATGTAAATTAAAATGTTATAGATAATTTTTTAACAAGTAATATACATGTTACGCCTATATGTGGATTCTAATACAGTTTTAATTATTTTAGTTCAAGATTCATCTGATTACACCTTGTGGAAATGGCTATACAATACAGAAATATTCATTCAAACAATATCGTTTCCTTCTTTCGTTACGGAGATATGGCTAGAATCTGGTGTTATAGAACCGGGAGTAGCTTTGATACATGCTATACTCGGCGCCCTTCCTGCCTCCCTATTTGTTCTCGACAATAGAATAAAGAAAACTTGGATTGACGTGATCGTTTACCTAAGTACCATTGCAATAGCAGGACATTGTTTGCAATATCCAAACATTTGGATCTTGGCATCAGCAATAACATTTTCGCTGGGCTATTACATTCTCCGGCAGCGCATATATCTTCTAAAGTTGGATCCAGACGTTTGGTTTAACATTTTTACAGCAATCTTCTGTTTTGGTTCATATCTTACGATAGATATAAAGCGCCCAATTCGCACCCAAACTTAAACTTAAACTTAGTTCAGAATAAATAGAAAAAAATTAAATTTAATTATTAACAAAAACTGCTTATTACTTTTATGTTGTCAGCGCAAGTTGGTCTACATTTTTCGGAATAGACCAGAATTCTATCCTCTCCATATGTAGCTAAGATTTGTAGTTATATGCAATATTACAATTTTACTATACTATAATTAAGACCTGAGGATAATTGAAGGGCCTGTTGCAGAATGGAGATAAGTCAAGATTTGGTCAACGTTCTTGGTTTAGTGCAAAATTAGTACCAAATTCGGAATTGGGTGGATTTCAAAGTTATCCTTCACAATACTTTGGTCTAAAAACGTAACAAATCAACAAGATTTATCCTGTTGATGTACCAATGCGGACGGAAAATATCCAGTTTGCGCACGTGGGGTAAAATCGTATCCCCTGCAACTGAGTTACACCAAGCCTTAATTTAAATAACTCGCCGTCATTATATATACAGTGCAAGTTTATTGAAGAAATAAAACACAATTAGACATATGATAACAACAGAAGGTGTAAAAAGAAAAGAAGTAAGTAGTTCCTTGCTGGCGATTTGCGTAGTTACCCAACCCGTAGACGAATGACACTTGTAAACTGTCAGTTGTTATATGGTTGTCACTTATCGTGTGCATTTCAAAATAACCAACATATCCAATATATCTGAGCTGATCTGAGCACAGTTAGTGAAATTTCTAGTGGTAGTGTCACAAATGTCAATGAACCACTTAAATAAGTTAAAGGAAAAAGGTGGCAAAAACAGAAGTGGAAAAGAAATATTAAGAAAATGCAATGTGCAAGAGGTAAAAGTTATGTTGAGTATTGAGGGAAGATTTTTCCAAATAAACATCAGATAGACGCTTGTGTGTGCAAAAAATCTTGTCTGACAAATATAGCTGAAAGCCGTTAGCAGATATTTCAATCATTTTACAAAATTGTTGATCGAGAAAACGTACAAAAGCAGCCCATGAAACTGAAGACGTTGAAACACTTTGTTTTGACTTTAAGCAGAATCTGCCGTTGACAGATCTCTTTTTTTATCTGAGGCAGTTGCAGGCATTCAACTTCTGTATTCATTCAGGAAGGAACAACACAGCTCACTTTTATATGTACGACGAAACTACAACGAGGAAAGGCTCTGTTGAAGTTGCAAGTTTCCTTCGTCATCATATACCTAATGAACGTGTTAGGCCAGCAAGTTAAAGTGCTCTATTTATTTTTTGATAACTGTTGTGCACAGAACAAAAATAGTACTTTAATACGATATCTGACAACATTATCCGAAATGGAAATCTTTTCTAATGAAAAGATCTTATATCGCTATCCAGAAGCGGAATATAGATTCATGCCATGTGACCGCTGTTTTGGAGTCATAGATAAAAAGAAGTGCAAGGTTGATCGAATTTACCTACCACATGTATATAAAAATTTAGTTGAATCCTTCTCAAAAAGGTTTACTGTGGTGTTACTCAAAATATAATTTATGACTTCATAAAAAGCAGAAAACATTTTCATTAATAAGAAATAACAAGGTAGAAGTTTACCATAACGAATACCGTGTTTTTTCCTACAGTACGAACTTTGATTCGTAGTGAGACTGCCAGTGGAGCTTTGTTTAAGTTTATCCATGTTTAACATACTTAAGCCAAACGTCGCAGTTAACATGCATATAGCACAGCTGCTCTATTAAACTGGACACTACTTTTAAATTATGCGAAATACCGAAACATTAAAGTGCCGGTGGCATCAGAGTATGTTCCAAAATCTGACATGCCCTTTTTTAACGCCCTCGAAAGCGTGAGTAATACTTCTACCGAGCCAGTATCGGAAGATGTAGATTCTGAGTGATGGTTTGCAAAATTGGGCTTGTCCTGTTTTTGCACAAAAAGAATATTTTTAAATATTTGAGATGCGTTTTTGTTTGAATAAATAAAATAGTATAAAGTAAATAAATAAATTAACAAAGTAAAAAAATGTGTTTTTGTGTTGATTGTATTGTTTTCTTTGGCTTTATTACATAAAAAAATAGTTTAAATAAAATCAGGAAAAATCATTTTTGCAAATTTTCATTTTATTGACTTACCTATCCGCATTTTGCACCAGACTCTCCAATTGTATTGGTTAGTTACTTTTATTACGTTATTTATTATTATTATTATTATACGTTATTTTATATTATTATTCCTTTTTTTCTGTACTATACCATGTTTACGGTCTTGTGGTTTTATTTTGAAGGGGTGGTTAAACAACTTAAAATAAGGTCATCAACGTAAAAATATCTGAACAAAGTTGCATAATAAGAGAGATATTTAGGTTTTTTTTTAATTTTTAAGTGGTGATTAACCACCATAAAAAAGGTTTTTAACGCTCAAACGATTGATCAACAACTTGTGCAAAGTAAATGCAATCGATAGGTTATTAGTGAATTCTTTAGTAAGTAGGCTGATGTGTGTAAGTTTTACCATCTGTCAAGCTTTTCATTAGTTGTCACTGCATTGTTGCGTTAATGTAAATTTCTCCGAATAAATCCTAATAAGGAAAGTAAAAATGGTCCATCGCACCAACAGTAAATATGTTGACATGTTGTTAATTAATGGTGAAGTACGCCAGAATTCTGCTGCTGCAAGTCGATTGTACGCTGAGCGGTTTCCTAACAGGTCAACACCTATTGCACAAAAAATCACCGCTCTAGTAATCCGTGCACGAGAAACTGGTGTACTGCGAACACGTCAAGGTCGAGATGGTGATCCTCGCTGACACAAACCAATTTTAGATGCTGAAGAAGAAGTCTCAAATCTTAACGAAGAGGATACTTCTAGTAGTGCTGAGAGAATCAATTGTATCCTTTCCGTCTACAAAAAGTACAGGCTTTACAACTTGAACATCCTCCTTTATGTTTATACCTAGTTTTGCCGATGATTTCTACAAAAACATGTAGAAATTCCAAACTTTTCTCCCATTGCATTGGCGTTTCCTGAAGCAACGTTTACACGTAACGGCATAAATAACTGTCATAATACTCATATTTGGGCTCTGAAAAATCCACACGCTGTTCGTCGTGATCATTTCCAGCATAGATTTTCAATAAACGTTTGCACTGGACTGGTGAACGGACAACTTATTGGACCATTTGTGTTGCCAAATCGATTGAATGGATATGATTATCGCTTGTTTTTGCAAAATCATTTGATGGAACTATTGGAAGAAGTTCCTTTGAATGTACGTCGACAAATGTGGTGCACAGCCGCATTTTAAGCGTTTAGTTAGCCAACATTTAGATGCCATGGCCTCCTCGGACACCCGACCTTAACCCCCTTGATTTCTACTTATTGGGCGTTATGAAGACCATGGTATACACCAACGATATAATTGATTTAGATGATCTTCGTAACCGCGTTGAGGTAGCTGCGGCGACAATTCGACGGCAAGATCAAGGCTCAGTAAATTATGCCAATTCATGAATACGTCGAGCGAGACTTTGCGTTCAACAACACGGCGATAACTTTGAACAACTAGTGTGAAGTGGATTCCATGAAAAACAAAAAAATTGTTTAAATTAATATGCTTAATCACCACTTAAAGATAAGAAACTAGAAAAACTACATTTTCTTTTAAACATTAATATCTCTCTTATTATGCAACTTTGTTAAGATATTTTTACGTTAATGACCTTATTATAAGATGTTTAATCACACCTTGCAAATAAAATCACAAGACCGTAAACAACCTGTATATAAAGAAATAAATAGAAAGTATAAAATTAATAATATGTTTCTTAAAGTTTAATGGCAAATCCATCTAAGGTCGCTTCTAACAATTCTTTATAGCATATCGATATTTAAGTATATTTCCAAATAAGATTTATTAATGTTGATGGTTCTTAATACTGCGACTTACTCATAAATTTTTAATAGTAAGCAATCACAATTAGAAATTTCCAAGTGTCTCTCATCTGAATAAATGGTTAGTTTATAACTAAAGTTATCTTATCGAACTAATTCCAATTGCAAATATATCTACAAGCAACAGTGTTTCTACCTTCGTATAATTTAGATAGAGGATTTTTTTATTCTTCGCAAAACAAAAAAAAAGATAGGTAGCCAAATCGTTGACCACGAATCTTCATTTTGATATAATCAATATTTTTGTCGGAATCATGTTGCTGATGTCACTAATACAATTTTAACGTTAAGTGCCCCCTCTATCCTTTTTTATATTATCTCTGATAGGTAGTGATTATTGAAGTAATATGTACGTTATAATAATTAAACAATGTTTCGCATATAAGTTTTGCTAACTTACATTTATTATAATGAGTATTATTTAAAAAGTCAATGTCAAGCTAATTCAAATTACTTAGTAAAGTTTTATTGTGGTATCTATTGTCAAATTGTTTCGTAATATATGAAATATGAACGAAAGGGTTGTTCCATCTCTTTCGTTTGTACTAGTAGCCATTGTATCAGGATTCTGCCTTGTCCAATTTCATCTCAAAAAAGAATTACATGAAGAAATCGACTTTGACTTTGAATTTCCTTATGTGACGTTTATGATTCCAGCATTCTATGCAATACTAGGTGCGGTAATTTACAGTATGTAAAAGTAAAACATTTTATAATTGCAATGTATATACGTTATATATTATTGTTTTAGTTCGAAATATAGCCAGTTATAGAGTATGGACTGCCTTATATAAAGCAGAAGTATTTCTTAAAACCGTATCGTTCCCCTTCTTTGCCACGGAAATCTGGTTAAAATACGGTGTTATACAGCCGGAAATAGCATGGATCCATGCTATCGTTGGAGGTATTCCTGCTGTGATGTTCCTGTGCGACGCCCACTTTAAGGAGAGTTGGATTGATTTGGCGGTATATTTAAACACTTTATCACTTGTAATAGTTTGTTCGCAACATAAAAATTTCTGGGGATTAGCGTCAGTAATCGCGTTTGTTACGGGATATTACACGCAAAGAAAATTTTTACGTTTTATAAATATTGAACCACTCGTGTTGTTTAATTTTTTGGTTGCCGTATATAACCTTTGCGCCTTATTTGCATTAACAACAAAGTCAGTTGATGAACTTACAACTATAAACAGTTGATTAACATGTAGATAACAAAGAGGCACTATATTTTTGTAATGTGCATTCTTTTTATAAACACTGGAACTTGTCAGAATGTATGTATATGAAAAATAAATGAAATGTGACAAAGTGGAAAGAAATCTGTATCCTTCAAATAAAGAACATTGCAATAAACTTATTGACATTTGACATTATAACATTTATTTCTGTATTTCTGGTTTGTTGTGTAAAAATATGTTGGTGTAGAAAGAAAATCGTCATTTCATCTTTTCACATGTACAGCTCCCAGTGATATCCTCGTTAATCGAGCGTACTCTGCATAGGTACCTATACGATTGGGAACTCTTTGCACGTTATATAAAATATTTTCGTCGTATTCAATTTAAGACGTTGGCGGACCAGTGGTAGTTGTATCCTATACGTTCCTAACGGTGTTTTGGATATTCCTACAGCCCAGCAGGTTTTTCCGAAATTAACACTCAGTGAATGACAGTTCTCTAAGCAGACTATTTTTGACGTTGTGTAGTAGGTTTTCTTTAACAGCCATTATGTAAATTCAGTGTCTTGAGGGAAGTGAGGTACAACTTTTAAATAATTACATTAGTGTAACAACTGTTATGCTGTTTAAATCCATAATTTCTAACGTATATTTTAATGTAGTTGTTGTTAGTTTTTAAACCATAGGTTACCCTGTACGGTGCACTTTCCGCCATATTGACATACCGGGGTTATACCAACATCCCAACACGGAAGTATCGACATGGTGTTGATATTTGCCCGCGTCAATTATATGTTGAATGGTTATGTCTGCACCAAAAAAATTGTTCTCAGTCTATTTTAGACGGTGAGTTCCAGAAAAAGAACAACAGATAAGGGTAAATGGAGTGAGCAAACTCTCAAAAGGGTATTTGCGTTAGTGAACAGTGGAAGATCAGTGAAAAGTGTTGCAACTGAATTGAATATTCCAAGAATCACTCTTCACTCTTTTTGTAACCAAACTCATTATTTTTTCTATTTTCTGCCATTGTCGGTATTACTCCCTACGCATGTTTCACTTGCCCGGGTACCAGGGGCAATTCCGACAGCAAGCAGAGTTCAGTTAAAAAAAATAAAGATCTAGCTTACCAATGTTTTAACGATAGGGTATGTAGAATAGTTCGCGGAAATTCTGAGCTATTATTTGTCGGTGATAAGGTATTCATTAATTTATAATCAAAAAACACAAAATTAAAAGTCTCTTATGGTGTCGGCATTTCCCCGGTTTACCCTATCTCTATATTAGGTGTCTTTCATTTATAAACAAGCGATTTTTTTCGTTTTCACCCTCTAAAAAGTTGAAGCAAGATTTGATTTGATTTACTATACGCGTCCGATCCGTATCCGCCTCATTCAGGTGGATATTATCTGTATTTGCAATTTATAGTTATGATAAATATTATATAAAAAAAAGGTACCTAATTACTGCTTTTGTAAAATTTAGTCAGTGTTGAAACCCGTCAACTCTTATACCCCCCGATGTGTAAGTGTATTTTAGCAAGCTTCTATAGACTGTCCCAACCTCCGAATGCAGTACAGAGCTTATGAGAATACGATGCACGGTTGCCAAATCGTCGAATCAGCTGTACATTATTACTTCCGGTTCCATTATTTGGGTTTCTGACAGTTAAAATG
>JARFOC010096646.1:0-12944 GCA_031763485.1 Osmoderma eremita | reverse complement strand
CGTATTCCCGAAACACGTGTCGTCCCGAATTAATTAATACTTTGTGCGGGAGGAGTATTCCGAACAGTGTGTTTATTGTGCTGCCCCACAGTCCTTGCTATCTTTACTTATCGTATAAGTTGAATAATTTCGGTTATACGACTTGATAATGGGAATCCATTATTTGTCCACGACAACACGGTTTCAACAAACTATAACACTTGGAGTCTAAGTTATTTAGTTTAAGATTTGCATACAAATAAAAAGCGGGAACTTTAAAAACGTTCATTTTCCTAAAATAATTTACTTTTTAAATACAATACCTTGCAGAAATTTTGTTACTTGGTAAGAAAAACAATACAATACAAATATTTTTAAAAAAACTTAATGTATGAGATGCTCAAAATGAGCACTATCTAGTCCTATTCTTTTTTGTAACTCTGGATACCATGTCCACTGAAAAAATGCTTATTTCTTCAATAATTTTGTGAGTCACTTTTTGCAAGTTTCTTGATCTTGATCTTTTTGCTTCAGATAATCCCAAAAGAAATAAACCATTGGAGAAAGATCGGAGGAACGCGCAGATCATTCAATTTCACCTCTCCTTCCATCCATCTGTGGGCAAAAGTTTGATCTAATCGATCTCGAACAATACGTGAATAGTGTGGTGATGACAATTTGTGGGAGTTGGCCATTTTCCTCCAAGGTGGGAATTAACTGGTTGTTAAAAGTATATATGTAAATATCTTTCACCAGTTAGAGTTTCTCTCATAAAAAGGCCCTACAATTCAGTTTCCAAAAATGCCTGCCCAAACGTTAAACTTTATGCAAAATTGCTGTCACGGTTACAAATATCCATCACTATTTTACAAAACTGTGGCCTTCTGTAGAAGTCATGATCAGAGAGTTCTTCAAACGGCGACTCATATTATGCCTACGCCCCAGATCATTTGTAGATAAGTGAGGAATTTCTTCTAAAGATATGGCAATATCTTCAGCTTTGTCCTCATTTGTAGCAGATTTTGTACGTCCAATTCTTGGTAAATTTATGCTGTACCTTCGCAAAGTTTTAGTAATTTATCTTAGAGGTTTACACTATGATATAGCGTAAGTATCGTTACGTCATTATTCTTTATTGATCTGAATTTTATACATCCAATTTCCACCTATTAATCATCTTTTTGTTGCTGGTACATTTGTAGTAGATTTCTGAAGAGCCTTCGCAACATATAGAGTTGCTTTCAACATCGGTTTACATCAATAGTTGCACATGATCCAGTGGTTGCTTTTCTCATCAATGATTTTATGTTGGCACAACAGAAACAGTTGCTATCTTCACCAGTAGATTTCTGATGTGTTGACAATTTCATCGAACTTTAAAGTTGATGTGTTTGATGGAATAGGTAGTGGGTGTAAAGAGCTGACGGGCCGGCAGAAAATAATTTGTAAAATCACGATAATGCCGGTATTTCTTTTTATTTTTAATAAGACATCTTGTGGAGCTGTAATTGTAGAATTTTACGAATGCGGTTATAAGGGTGTAAGATTTCGTATACAATGCTCATTTTATTATCTATAAATCGCAATTAAGAGTAAGCAGACTACATTTGTCTATAAATTGATCTGTTTATGGATATAATAAAATATTTAAATCTAAAATGTTTTGTTCGGTTTACTATCGAATCGTGACATGTCCAAATTGTTCACCAAACCGTTGCTTTCTTCAGCAAAATGTTCGTTCATCACTGAAAAATCACCTTTCCATCGGTAGGTGACGTCATTACATCAATAGATGTACATCTGTTTATTAAAGCAACTCTGGAATAATCTATGTATATATATGTCTGTTAATCCTAAGATACTACTACTGCCTGAAGACAGCATGTAAACGTGGTGTTTGTTGATCATGCGTAAATAATGTTCTTCTGTCAAACCAATAAAAGAAAACATTCCAATTTGGGTGGTTATATGTTCTCAATTCCCATAAGTTCCTAGTTTTTTCAAAGTTTTGCTTAAACGCCTGCTCAACCCAATTGATTTCGTAAATATCTGCTTTGGAATTTCCTTCAATATTTAATATTTATTTTGTAAATTAATGTCTTACACATACTTTAGATTTAAGAGCTGCCTGTATGTGTTTTTTAGTAACCAATAGCGGAACTATTATCTCACACCATAAAGCTGAAACACGGATGTTCTTTGAAAACATACATCGGTAAATACTTTCATAACCTGTCATTTAAATTATGAAACATAATTTTTATGACATACTATATCAAATAACAGCAACCATTATAAAACAATGCGTAAAAACTGTTATTATTCGATGGCTAACGGTTGATAACGAAAAATTTACATTCCACATTTCACTTTAAGGAATGCACGTGTTCCCCGAGCAAACGGCTATTGTAGTTTTACGAAACAAAAGCGGTATACTGACATAATTCCTTAAAGTGCTCCTACAATAAAGCAACAGATTTCCAAATTTGGTAAAGTTGGTGTACCGTATCGTACACTACTTCAGACGCAAATGAAATTACCCAACATTTATTTGATTTAAGCAAGTATTGCTCATAAAAAAACTAATTAACAACAATTATAAACACTGGTGTTACATACTCTTAAGAATTTGTTTCCTAGTTTTATTATAGAGATAGATTTTAGTAGTAACAATATCTGATTATTTGCCGTTTATATCTGATAAATTCTTCTTCTTAATGGCTCTTTAAGTGTTACAATATAGAACTAAATTAACATTCCCATTAGCACTTCATTAGATAAATAACTCTTGCTGCGTTAGATTTCGGAAAGTAAGTTACCATCTTCAGAAAGAAGAGAAAAACTCAAGTATGTACACTAGGAGAAACATATAACCGGCAGTCCAGAAAAGATATGTACATACCATACGCCAAGCGGCTGTTGTTAGTCGAAAGTAAATTGGCATATCTGCTTGCTTTAAATTGCAAAAAATATCAGTTGTTGGTGGACATTCTATGAAATCGAAAGATTGCATCCAAATAAAAACAAGTAATAAAAAAAGGGAAAAACATATTTAATAATAATATACACACCACAATATATTTTGCCTGTGACTGATCTTAGTTGTGGAAACCAGAGATTTATAGTTTTATAAATTGTATTTAACAGATAGTCTGATATTTATTTGCAAATTTTATGTTTTGAGGAAGCATTTTTATTAAGAAATATTCATACTCTTTTAATATGTAGGATACGTTTATTGCAAAAAGATAGAAATACCAATTATCTATTGTATATCAGTCACATCACAAAATAAAATGGAAGATAAGGTTTACACTTTAAGGACAAACTCAATCACAAAGTTGACGCAACAAATTATCCCTACTTTAGTTATTGGAGTCTTTAAGTTTGGTCTCTCTCATCCATAAGGCAGAATTTCTAGTAAGCACTTATTTATAATTATCTGATTTGGGTCATTAACAATGATTAGAAATCAAAGCCAAGAAACATATACAGGATGTTCAAAAATTTAGGGGCACTATTGCTAACTTTCTTATTATTAATGGTACAGATTCGGTTAAATTAGCAATGATTCAGTGTTTTCAGAGTTCATTAAGGTGCAATTGAGAAAAAAGCAATTGAATGATGCGTTTTTAAGATAATTTAAAATTTCGTATTTTTTAAAATCGAACAGCCTGTAGATTTTTCAATATTTGGCAAGACAATATAATGATTAATTTAAAAGCCCTAATACACTTTTGCCCTAATATGAATACTCAAAAAGTTACGAGGGATTTTATTTTAATACGCGTAATACAGTTTTCTTGAATTAAAAATCGCAGTAGGCTTGGCTTGTCTCAAATGCAAATAAATAATACAATTCTACAGAACTGTTCATGATCACGTGAACCAATCAGAAAACATATTTCAGTTCTCAAGGACTCAAATCTGTTGTTTGATTGGTATACGTCATCACGGACCGTCAGCAAACTGGGTGTTGGAACAGAACTATAAATTATTGCGAGTGATAAGAATTATGTTCGTTCTTGTCATAAAAAAAATTGCTTGGGGATGATTTTTCCCGATATCTAGACAACTCCTTTACCAATGATAATTAGATCATACTTTTTTTCACATATTTTCGGAATCGTATGCAAATAGTGGATGATTAAACTCTTGTCTATTAAGTAAGTATTTTCATTAAACCGTAAAAAAAATGACAAATGTTTTGTATCTTTGTCTACCATTATGGAACGTACTCCCCCCATTTATACAGAAAGATGGACTCAACATTCGCGAAGTTTTTCTGGAATGTAACCCTCGCGAATGTTAAGGGATTACTGTAAATGCCCGGACCGTACATTCCCTAGACGAAAAACCATCTGCTCGTAAACGTATTGAAAATAGAATTAAAGTAGAACTAAAAAATTTAAAAAAACTATGGTTCTGTGTGGACGAAATAAACATAACAAACAAAACGCAAAGTGTTCCACGGCGTTTTATAAATTACCACTTACTATTTGTATAGTTTTATATACCTATCAACCGCACGCTTGTGCCGCGCAGCTCAATTTGTTACAATAAAATATCTTAAAAACCATCTTTTATTTTTCTTTGGTATCAGAGTTTTGGAACAGGGTATATCAATATCAAATCTACCGCGATGTGGTCCGACTACTTTATGTATTACCCTGGTAGAATACGCAGTGCATTGTGGGTCCTCGCTCGCTACGTATTTACTACTCAGGTGCTTCAATGCAGGAATACCGTAATTCTAATCATCTTGGTTTGTCTAATTAGATTTTAGTTTTAATAATAAAATTTGTTAGGTAATTTTTTTTTAAATACACATGTACGTATTAATGCAATGTTAGGAACATTGGAACAGAAAAATTTAAATTTTTAAGTTGGTAGTGCTAACCTCACTAAGTAGAAACTTCACACAGAGATGAATAACGCTAAGTAAAATACTAACCTAAGAATGTAAATATGTAAACCGCTACAACGCTATCGATAAACTAAATCCTTGCGGACAAAATTAGAGTAACTATAAATTTCATCCATCCTACGGTAATACTAACTTATTCACATATGATTTTAGGTATTAACCAATGATTTTAGGTAAAAAGTAAAAATGACAGATGTAAATATTGAATGGCCTTGGCAATATAGTTTTCCACCTTTCTTTACTCTACAACCACATAATGAAACTAGATCAAGGCAGATCACTGTATGGAAAAGTTTAATGCTAGAATATTTCAAAGCTACAAAACAATCCACACTCGACATTTATGAAGCTACGAATTTGCCAGTTTTTAATAACACAGCCATCAATAGAAAACTAAACACGTCAGCATTACTAACGATATTAACTGAATTACAAAGTTCCGGCAATGCTACACCTATTGACAAACAAAAAAATATTTGGGAAATTTATTGGCACACGCTCGAAGAATGGGGAAGTATAGTATACAATTACATTGTATCTATAGGAGCTACAAACTCTGTTTTTACGATATATGAGCTTATTCAAGGTGACGATGCCAAGGATGAAGAATTTTATGGCTTAGATACTAATGTATTTATTAAGATATTGAAAAACTTGGAAGCACAAGGGAAATGTGAAGTTATGGTATTTGATGATCATCAAGGGGTGAAGTTTTTCTAATAATATTTACTTATTATAAAAATATGTCAATAAACATATAATTTCTATGATATATACATATAACTTTTTTTTTATTATGTAAATGTATCATTGTACATATTACGTTCTTTAAAATATTTATTAACTAAATCAATGTGTTATGTTGCAAACATTAAAAATATATTTATAACAAGTGCTTTCTAATATTTCTTTATATTAATAATCATGGAAAAATATTTAATGTTAGCTAAGATGTTAAGTAATTAATAAAGAATATACTGTTGAACTCCTGTATCTCAAAATTTTCTTTAAAGCTTTCGAATATGGTCAGCATTTAGGTGCAACAAATTTAAGGCTGGCTTCACAAATTTAAGAAAAAGCAAAATTACAATAAACGTTAAGTATATACTTGATATTTTAATTAGGCACGATATATCATGTAAGACCATTTATGGCAAGAGAACTGCTGTCGACGATAATCATAATAATCGGCTTCAATATGTGTTACCAGGAATTTTGGAACAATATGACGAGAATAATATATTCAATGCCGACGAAACAGGGCTATTTTTTAAATGTTTACCTAAGAAAGCTATAGCTACTATAGCTTTCGATGGTGGTAAAAATAGCAAAGAATGCGTTACCCGTCTCTTTGCAACAAATATAAAAGGCACAGAAAAATTAAAACCTCTAATCGGAAGGAGTGCCAAACCTAGGTATTTTAGAGGAGGCAAAGTGGCTTCCAGTAAATTACAAAAGCAATACAAAGGCATGGATGATTTCTGAAATCATTGAAAAATGGATTAGTAAACTAGACACAATTTTTTAACGAAGGTAGAAAAATATTAATGTTTATTAATAACTGCCCTGCTCATCCTGCGTTACTGCAAAAATTGAAGGCCATTTATCTTAAATTTTTGCCACCAAACGCGACCAGCAAATTACAGCCCTTAGATCAAGGTATAAAAAGATCACTTCAAACAGGCGCGGTTCTGAAAGAATCGACAGGGGGGGCACAAAGTCACGCGGCAAATTATGTGACTTTATAGCGAATGTTGTTGCAGGTATAAGTTGGCTGTAAATAAATGTGTAACAGTTATCCGTGTCTCTGAAACGTGTGGCAGATTAACCTTTTTTATAATAACTATTCTTTTGCGAGATCTACAAATAAGGCATATTAATGCCGCCATTTATTTGGTAAATAGAGAAACTTAAATTGCTGATTTGTAAACTTAACAGTAGATAATAGTTCTAACATAATTGATTCAAATTTTAGATTTATATTTTCACATAAAAGATGGGAAAAAGTAAGTAAATATAAAATAAGAACAAAGTAAAACTGGTTTAAATAAATTGTAATTACAATTTTCGAGTGTGCTACTTTGCAAAAGATCTAGAACCAGTTCAAGATCTACTTCTATGCTTTTATTTATATTCATCATGCTGAGTCCATTCAATCGTTCCTCACCCATGGTCGATCTCAAATATGACTTAATTCTTTTCAAAGTATTGAAAGATATTTCCACAGTGGCAGTTGTCACTGGCAAGACGCAAAGAATTTTTAGAATACATTGAATATTGGGAAACATTGAAGCTAATTTGAATGCTTTCATTGGACTATCAGCTTTATGCAACTGTTTTATCCATAGTTCCTTCCATATGTGTAACTCTCCGGAAAGAGGTGTTGTTGCGGAGGGTGAGTCAGATAAGTAACTTTGAGCAGCTGCAATGATGTCTCCATCAGGGAAATTAAATTTCCCTATTGTATTATTGTGTATCGTGTATCAACTGCTGTGAATTATGAAACAGTAGAAGAAAGTGATGAAGAAATTGTCGAAATACCGTCACATACGCAGGTCGTACAAACGTTTAAAACTTTGAAGAATTATTTTATTGCGGACGAGAAAACTTCAGATTTACTTACGCATTAGTCAATAAAATAAAATAAAAATATGTATTGAGCAAGATGGTTAATGCTCAACAAAAATTTATTACTGATTCCTTTTCTAAAATAAACTAAATTAATGTATAGTTCGATTTAGTTTCCAATATATTTACATGTACATATATTCTTTTCGATGTACAAACTCTATACCTATGTATTTGTATTGTACCTCGTATTAAATAAATTATATACTGAAATTAAAAATCCTTCTAACTTGAATTTTCTGTAACTCGAACTTTTTCTGGGACTTTTGGTGCTTCGAGTTAAAGGAGTTCAACTGTATAATATATAATACATGCTTCAATTAGTTAATATTCTCTACAATGTAATGTTAATATTGTGCAGATGTAATCACTTACCCGAAGGTCTGTGCTTGAGTTTGGAGTTTTTCTTTGAATTCTTACATCCGGTTCACTCTGTGCTACTACGGGCTTGCCTTTCTCTGCAGTCCAGGAACTTAAATCTTGCAAACTACCAAATGCATATTTTTCAGTGTCAAACACATTTAATTCTTCACAACTGTGTCTAGGCTTAGAAACTCCGTACACTTTTGGACTTAATTTATAATTTAAAATTGAAGTTTCATATCTGTCCGTCACTAAATTATCACAACTACTAACCATTTTCAATGGGTGTTTAGCATGCTTTCTGTTTTCTAAATATTTCGTACTTGGTGTTTTAAAAACCGCTTTAAGTGTGCTTAATTCTATACTTTTTGAGCTATGCACCGACACATTATCTACCGAACTTTTAAAATCAAGCGCTTCATCCCCCACTGAATGAAGTGATATCGTTTCACAGGATTTCTTACTGCAGCAACTATCTGGAACATCAACCGCTCGTTCGGAAAAGATTTGCCCTGTAATCAGTAATAATATTAATCTATAGAAATGAAAGTTGCTATTAAATTATCTTAGAAGAAATTTTTATATGTTATTTCAATAAATTTCCAACAAAATGAATAGCATGCACATACCTTTCATTATGGTAGTTAATAATTTATTTAAAGAAATAAAAATAATATGTTGACAAAAATATTTCAGGAAATAGAGAAACACCATACACAGAATGACGCATTAGTGTGGCAAAGCTCGATATATCCTTTATCAGTAAGATATCAAAAAAAAATTATTTTTGAAAATTGTACAGTCTTACACTTAACATTTTAAAATAATTTTCATCTACACAGGGTGAACCAAACATACGTTTTCTTAAATGGAACACCTGTGTATTATTTCATATTTAGACTAAGTTCATGCCTCACACTACCAATGTACAATTTCATTGCATTATAAAGCGGGTTTCAGAAGTTATGGTCAATTTGATATGCAAATCACTATGAATTCAAGGTCACGTGTACTACAAACGACACATTTTTTTTACAAGAAGCAAGATTTTTGATACTGGCCGAGTTTTATAGCAGCGACCTTCTTTTTCAAAATTGTCAAATCTGAATACCCGGCGAGTCAAAACTCAAATACATTAATTTTTCAACTATTTTAAATGGATCAGCCTGTATTTTATATCATAAAAAGAAAGCATGGTTTAGGCACTTTCATTTTTAAGCAGCACTATAGCTAGTCATTAATTTTTAGATATTTTAAAGCTTTTCGAAAAGTGAGATTTTTTGAAATAATTATTTTAATATAACAAGTTGGTCATGGAAAAATTACAGTTTAATACAATTACAAAATACAGACATTTATAAGTTACACTAAGGATTAACATTTAATTAATTAACCCAACTGTTTACAATGTAGTTCTATAATAAATGTTCAAAGTATCCACCAATACAACATTGCAGCCACTCTTTAAACGATTGTCTTACATTTCTTAATTAATACTCGGGAATGCTTCTCTTATTTTGTTTTCCATATCACCTCGTCTAGTTGGCGATGTTAGTACAAAGTTTTTTTGTTACATATGACCACATGAAGAAGTCAATTATAATAACCCCCGGAGATCGAGTCACTTAATTAGTTCCTCTCTCCTAGTCCATCATTCAAGGAAATGGTCGTGTATTAACCTAGTGTGAAGTAACGACGCTCTATCGTGCACATACCACATCCTTCGACGAACGTTTAGGGGAACATTTTCCAATAACAACGGTAAATGATTTTCTAAAAAGTCTAAATAAACTTGACTATTCACTCGTCCTTCCAAAAAATGTGGTTCAATTACATAATCTCCTAATGAAGACTTAAAACTGTTATATCAATATAATTTCTGATAATCTCACTTTTATAAAGACTTAAAAATATCTGAAAAATTAATGACTTTAGATATGGAGTGCTTAGTAAAAATGAAAGTAACTAAACTATTCTTTCTTTTTATGATATAAAATACAGGATGATCCATTTGAAACAATTAAGAAGTGAATGTATTTCAGTTTTGACTCGCCGTGTATTCAGTTTTGACAATTTTGACTGTGTTGTTAGCAGTATACAAGACCTTGACCCAACAGTGATTTGCATATAAAATTTACCTTAACTTCTGAGGCATAAGCTGAACCTAAATCCGAAATAATAGACAGGATGCTCCATTTTAAAATATGTTGGTTCACCCTGGTGATATGAAACATCCTGTATATATGAAAATAATTTTAAAATGTCAAGTTTAAGACTGTCAACAATTTTCGCAAATACCTTTTTTGATATCTTGTATGATAACGGATATATCCAGCTTTGTCACAGTTATGCTTCATCCTGTATATAAATATTATGTGTACTTTTACTATTATTTCCTCAATTCCTTTTTTATGGTTGTACATTAAGTTTGTTTAATAAAATCTAAATTATAATAGTAAGTGATACACCTTTCTATATTGAAATATAGTCAGCATTTCCTTCACTCTACGTACATAGTAAGTAATAATATTTACCTGTATCAACATTAGCACTAAGTGTATAATCATCCGTGCCATTGATATTTTGAGATGATACCACTGTTGGCTTAATACTTTTTGGATTTGGCATTGCCCTAACCGTTAGCCTATTACTTATACATTCGATAAGATACTCTGGTTCTTGCTTCTCCGGAATACTTCTAACAGGTACATTTTCACAAGCTCTAATATTGTTAACATTCGATACGTGTTTTTCATCATTATGCAACTCAACGTTACTACTTGGCTTAAAATCAAAATTTTTGCATCGAACATTATTTAAATAAATTTGTTCGTGATCCAACGGAAGATCTAATCCTTCTAAAGTAATATTCGATGCTACTATATTAGCAGGTCTTTTGAGGTTGTTGGAAATAATTGGTAGTGGCCTATGCGAAGGAAATTCTACTAGTAAAATACGATCGCTTATGTTACCACAATCGTCTCGGAACCCAATTCCCGAGTCGGAATTACTGGATGCACTTGGCTGTGGTGAATTGGCAACAACTTCATCGTTCATACCATTCTTTTGCATGTTTTTATTTAAATCTGCTTCGCTGCTTTGCAACCTGTACATGTTCTGTACTAAACTTACAATGTATAATGCATTCTTTGGAAATTCTAAGCAATTTCCAGTTACTACGTCAGTTGTACATGTTATCTTAAAATTTTCTGCTTTTTTCATATGTATATTATGGTCAACAATTTTAGGATCAGTCATAAAAACATGGCAACTATTTGATATTGTTACGTAAGGTTTATCTTCTAAATTATTTTTCTTTTCGGGAGTTTCCCACGAATTATTATATGAGCTTTCACCATGTTTCTGAACATTGTCTGCGCTTCCAATATCACTAATTTCTGTGTTGCAAACTGCACTTGTCACTAGTCCGAAGTACCTCGAATCTTTATCAGTCGCAGAACTTATGTATACTACTCTATTTGTAGGATAAATAGCCAATATATGATTAGACGGATTTTTCAATGTAAGGCACGTTGGAAGAACCGTCATCAAAACAGCAGTAGGTACACGTTTTTCCTGCCGTAACTTTCTTATGCAACTACAGACTGTCTGTAAACGAGAATTAGGCAGCAACTGCTTAGGCATTTCTATTGTTCCCAAATAACCGACAATAGCTTTAAATTCAATAGGACCACCTTCTTCCTCCATTGGCATAGAATTAGACGTATTTAAATTATTACTTTGGGACACACCTGACGCTTCATCATTATACACATTAACATTCAATCTTGATTCATGAGGTAAATGATTAATGGCACATTCTCGAATTTTCATTGCTTTCTTATTTGAATTGTCCAAGAGTAATTTGTCAGTCACTGGGTTTCTACCTTCGTGTCTATAGGTTCTATGAATACGTGGCTTATGTGTGTGTTTAGGTTTCCTTGAATTAGCCACCCGTCCCAAGTCAATATCCTCGTCACTACTATCGGAATAATAATTTTCTGCTATTGTCATTTTTATTGGTCCGACACTGTTACCTATCAAGTTAACGACAGCATTGTGGGTTATCTTGGATACACTAATACCGTTCACAGATATCAAAAAATCGCCGGCTCGTAAACCTGCTTGATCTGCAGGAGAATTGGATACTATGCAAGATAAAATACAAGGCTGTTGTCCAGAAATTGTAAATCCAAAACCATTTGGACCCCTCATAACTTCCACCGTTCGAATACCGTAATTCGGGCGCTTTTTTCTACGTCTATTGGGGTGCATCTTCCTATTTTATTTCCCACAAATGTCCTTTATAGAGGAATACCAAACGTAAACAAATTAAAATTGTTTTGATACACTCACACGTCACTAATATTTCCCTCGAAACCTTTTAAATGGCCGTTGGAATGCCTCGGCCCTCTACAGGAAAATAGTTAAATTAATCTATTCTTTACGCATAGTTATAAAAAGGTGAGAGTACAAGAGAATTCACGGGAGTGAGCCTCGTATATGTATATACAAGGGAATGAGGTAATTCGGGTGAGGTAATTTTTACTTTCTTATTTTGGATGATATATCCATGAGCAATACCAAAATCAAAAAAATAAATTTATTTCAAGGCAAATACTTATGAATGTATAGGTATATAATATGTACATTATTTTCAAATTCGTTTACGTTAACAACCTTAATAGTATAAAGAGAAATAATTATTTATAAATAATATCCATTATCAAAGTGGTTACGATACTATAGTACAGGCAATAAATCCATGAATAACAAATCAGGTTTCGGTAACTTCTTCAAGGTTTTGTCCGTTAAAGGAAAATGTTCTCACATTCAAATTTGCAGAATCCAACGTGTCTCGCGAGTCATCGAGTTCCGTTCGAACTAAAAAAAAAAAAATAATGAGATGACAAGCGTTTATAAGATAAATGTTAGGTATACGTTTTCTTGTAATTATAGGTATGTACGTAATATAAAATACAAATAATAGGATACGGTGGCTTAAAATAGTAAAAATAAAAAATAAAAGATACCCTTACCACCTCGA
>JARFOC010096626.1:0-12950 GCA_031763485.1 Osmoderma eremita | reverse complement strand
TCATCGAGGTGGTAAGGGTATTTTTTATTATTTTTTACTATTTTAAGCCACCGTATCCTATTTTGTATTTTATATGACAATCATAAACACCGGGGACTTTTTTGGGACATATGGATTAACAGAATAAATCTTAAAGTTCCAATGAAGAAGGATATGCAACTGGTTTTGCTTGTTGGAATTCAATATTATATTTATGGGTTATCCGATTTTTCGTCCTTTTCGCATATTTAACAATTTCTCGATCACTCTTTAATAACGTTTGCTGCATACGTGGAAATGGCATAATCAATAAGAAGTTATTGATTATTAATTTATGTGCTGTTAGGGCTTGGCTATCTATTTCAACGCAGGTTGTTCAATCACTGGATCACTTTTCATAATTTCAAAATCTTTATCATGTGTGCTGTTGATATCCCTACTAGTTGTTGTTACAGTTAGTGTAGATCTAGAAACCCCACAACACGTATAAAACATTTCTTGATGGTTTCGGGAGTTATTTGTGCTCACTCTCTGTAGTTAGATGAACGGAAAATTGCCAACTGTTGTTCCTGAGCCTTTATCCAAGTGCAACACCAACATTTTCCTGTAATGACTTTTGGGGCACTTTATTATCCTTTGATCTATCTTATTATCTTAGTGTTAATTAAACTTTGAAATCGAAGGTGAACTGGAAAGTTGTCATCAAATAGAAGGACCGTCTACTTGTGGTATTTTATCTCAGAATCCCACGAAAGCAAAGGTTTTTCTAAGCAGTTTGAAATAGACTATGCTTTTCTGTTCATTTGATAAGCAAACGAATTAAAATTTTTCTTAAAGCATCTTAGTTTTCTAAATTTTCATATGACCAGTAATTTTTGCTTTGCGTCCTCGCTGCCTGTAGCAATTCGTATTGCGAATCCAGCGCCGATGAATTTAGTGCCGTTTTTCATTCATACACACCTAAATTTTAATGTTTTCTGGAGATAAGCTTGTATAATAAACTTATTTCGTATGGATTGAAAATCTCGGTATCTGCGTAATCTTCTGGTGAAAAAGTTCGGTTCTTCTCGTAAAAGAATCTTGAGATATTAGAACTAAAATAAAATTTCCATACCACTGGAATGAGTCATGGTAACTCTAGATACGTATTTCGGTAAATGAGCTGCTATCTTCAATAGAAACTTCAAAGGAAGAAAGTGTTAGACATGGCATCTCTCGCCAAAGTAAAACTTTGGAATATATGTTCTTCACCAGTCACCAGAGGAGTATGTATTCCTCTGGTGACTGGTGAAGAACATATATTCCAAAGTTTCTAGTTCTCGGTTCCCATTGTGAACCAAGTCCGGAATAGTGAAATTATATCTATTTATACTAAATATGTACAAGCAGCGGCATTAGTCTTGATCCAATGAAAGAGTCTGCACGTCATATTTCGATGGCATGCAATAGATTGATAGATGCCCGTCTGTTCCGTTCGATATTAATATAAACAAACCCTTTTCCACGCTCGGAGCGACTAAGGGTGATGTATTTTTAGGGAAACATATGCAAATTATTTACAAAGTGAATTAATAATTTTAGGAAACTGATCAAAAATGTACTACATGTACTACAGTATAGTTTTACCTTTTCCAATTGGAAATAAGTAAAAGGAAAAATATTGCCACATCGCTTGTATTCATTTGTAGAAGTAAACAATACTTATTCTACAGAGAGAAAAACTTAGGTTATAACATTGAAATAATGAAGGTAATCTGACGAGAAGTTGAACTTAAATATATCATGTTTAAAACTTAAAAAATCTATGAAATATAAATAATAATAATAGTACCCTTTTAACAAGCCTCCAGGCTGTTAGGGGTAAGCAGGGTGTGGTCTGCCATGGTGATTAGCCCTTTCGGTACACTATGAAATAAACGTCTTCAAATTAACCACAGCTATCACATTTAATTAGTACTTCGTGTAATATCCTCCATTAGCAATAACTTTCTCTAGCTTCCTTGCCATTGAATTAACCAGTTGCTGGCAGAAGTTTGATGTGATGTGTAGCCCTACCTCTTCAAAGTGCTAACGCGTGCATATATATTCTGCAGATTTTGATTTCCTAGCATATCCTTCTAATACCGAACCATATGCGCCCACAATTTTCTATGAGGTTTAAATCCGGGGATTTGGCAGGTTAATTCAAAACCGTTACTTGTGGGTGTTCTAGAAACTACTGTTGATTTCTGCAGCAGTATGAATTGGGGTATTATCCTGTACTACTACAATTTTTCCATCATTGGCATAAGCTACAGGAAGGATGTATTCTTCTATCAAATTCAAATTAACATTGCAGTAATTCTGCCATTAATTGGAATAGAATTTCCTCGCCCATGACTCCATGACATCCATGTCCAGTACGCAGCGTTTACACTTCTGCTGGTTTTTGTTTTTATAACATATTCCTTTACATATCTTGCCTTTTCAGGTCGGTACACCTTTTGATGGTAATTCGATTGGATCGAAATATTTTTTCATCCGAAAACACCACCTTAGCACAAGTGCTGTATTGCAAATTACAGCCGATTTTGAGCATGTTGTTCAGTAAAATGAATACTACGTGCGGGTTTTCTACATCTTTTACCATCTTCTTTAACCGTCTTCTGATTGTTTTTGTGCCAACAGATAAGTTAGCGTGTTGCAATATATTGCGAGCACTTAGCTCTTAAATCGCTCTCTTATTTCCCTGGTTGTGCAGCCATTCCGCCAAAGAGCAATTATTTGACCTTTGACAAATTCGGTCGTACCTACAGTTTTTGTCCATTGCAGTACTAACTACCTTTTATTTGGATTTGGATATACATATATATATATATATATATATATATATATATATATATATATATATTCAACTAAAGTAAAACTATTAGTATAGTATGCATAAAATAGACGGAGTAAAAGATTCGAAAGGATCTTAATAGAATTTTTTTTAATGCTTATATGTATGTACATATATTAAAGTCGAAACGCGAGCTGTGGTGTATTCCCAGATTTCTTGTTTACAAATTCTGACTCTTTATGTTGATGCCTCTGTTTAACTTTACTACTTTTTGAGTATATTTTGTATATTAAAGAAAAATATACTCAAAAAGTAGTAAAGTTTAACAGGGGTATCAACATAAAGAGTCAGAATTTGTAAACAAGAAATCTGGGAATACACCCCACAGCTCGTGTTGTTGATTAGATTATTTCAGTTTTTGTTATTATTTGTTAATAATTCGTTTCTGTATATAGTAGGTGCTTTTACCTCTACAATACAAGGGATGCGCGTATATATTTTGCCTTTTATTTATTTGCAATTTGAAAAACTAAAGCTACGCTTTCCTTCAACTTATTAGTTAAATAGTATAAGTTACCATTAGCCTATTTTTATACACTTCTTGAGGTTGTTTGGATCAATCAATTTTAAATTTTGGCGTATCTAAATTTAAGAACTGTTTTAATATTAATTGATGTTAATGATTTAATTACCAATTTGTTTAATTGTATTTTAATTATAAATAATTTCAAAGTTAAAATGCAAACAATCTATATGTTTCTTTAAAAACACATCATCCCATCTCAGCCGTGAGCAGCGTAGATAAGGGTTTGTTCATTTTAAAATCGAACGACGAGTAAAAAATCGAATGCATGTAAGTACATGCCATCGAAAGATGACGTGTAGTATATTTCCGGAATTCACGAACTCATCCTCTTTCAGTGAGTCAAGACTAACCCCGTTGTTGTACATCTATCTCTAATTTTTCCCTAAACCACACTGGTCCCTCATATTTAAGAAACCGACCCGGTTAGTACGTAGCTGTTTGCGTAATTTTCGCAGCAACGTATTCATGAAAGATTTTCCCTTTCTTGTAAAAAACTTTATCTTTATGGAAGTTTTCGAAAAAGTAGCCATCAATTCGAATAGGAAGAAGTCTTGTTGCTGGCATATATATATATGTCTACCATGCCTTTGTGATATTGCCACACGGGGGGAGGGGAGGAGGGGCGTAAGCGTTAGAAGAGTTCCTGCAACTTATTAACTGATAGCACAGGCGACGAGTGAAGAGACTATCAACGAGTTCATAGATGGCGTTTGCTTGTGTGACACGGTCTTAGTGACTGAATGCAGCTTAGGTGGTGCCGACCTGTTTATCGGATAACCGATGTTGGCAGCCGGTGGAATAACATTGGTGGTGAGAAATGGTAAGGGGTTGCTGTCTCAGAACGAAGATTTGAAAGGTGAAGGATTCGGTTGAAATTCGGGCAATCCTACGTCTACAGGCATCTGTGGTAATTGAGGGTGCTCCATCAGGTACACCGATAGGGATTCCTTGTCATTTAATTCAAGAGCAGGGTGGCACGTTTATGATTGTGCGAGGAGTCATCCGGGGGGATCGTAGAATTAGCTAACCCTAGTAGGGCGATTATTAAGTTGAAGGCAAGACGAGTTTTGTCAAGACAATTCACGTCCGAGCTTGGCGAAGCGAGACACGTAGTAGCGTTGGAGACGGCGACTACAGACAAACCAGTTTATTACAGGCCTTATAGGCTGGCCTTTACGGAGAGGCCATTAAGAAGAGCGGAGAAGATCAGCGACGAACAACATGAATGAGGAAATCTCTCTAGGACATACAGAGAAGTCAGCAGTAGCCGAACAGCTGCATCAACCAATGAACCACCGCATAGATTACAAATACGTGCGGATATTAGCCAGGGTGACCCACTATCGTTCAAGAATTGTACGGAAACTTGTAGAAATAGTGAAGAATAACAACAATTGTAATCGCGAGAATAGATACCGGATCAGAAATGCTTGGAAATTGGCACTACAAAATCACCAGATCGCAAAGGGTACGGTTCAATGTACCAGAATATTCACGGTTCAGCGGAGCGGAACATGTGTGCACTAATAACATTAGTCTTTAAGCAACTTCTGAAAAGGCCTTTAGCATGCTCGGCGAAAGGCCAAGTATAAACACCACGGCGCGAAAACGCCGGGAAATCATTGCTTCAATGCACTACGGTCGTGAAAACCTACACTCAACTATAGCTACCTGCTATTGGTGACAGCTTTTTAAATATGTGTAAATAAGTGTAAATTATGGAAAAATAGAGATAGATATTCATATTTGGTATAAACATACATTCCAGATATAATTTCGTTATTCGGGACTTGGTTGACAATGGGAACTCACTTGCTCTCCAAACATGTGTAACGAAATAAATCAATTTGTGTGTTTGTGGAATTTCCGGTATACTGCGTATTATTTGCTTGTTAAGTCATAAATCTAATTTCTTTCATAAAGACCTCTTTGATGTATTATATATATTTTTATGTTTTACACGGTTGGTTGTTTGTAATCTATTAATCAGAATAAATAACTAAACTAATATAATTAAACTTAAACGATACTATTTGTCAGTAATACATTGTAAATTCTATGTATTAATTAGAGCTTGTGATTTGGAAGCTCCACATTAAAATCTATCAAACATAATTCAATTCTCTCCGGCCAGTCATGCGTCGACATACGAATTAATTACAGCCAAGCCACTAATTAGTATTTTGGAGGGTCTATGTAGTTACGACGAAATTCTGTTAGCGATATCTATTGATATTAAATGATGTAGGGGACTAGTTTCCGATATCCGTTAAAATAGTTTTAATGATATAAATCTCAAACCAATATGGCATGAATTTAATGAAAAGGGAAGGTGGAAGTTCTGAACAAAATTACCCAACTTTCGTGGTTTAGAAAATTAGCGTTCAAACTCCTTTAAGATTTCTGACGCGCTCTGACCTACTTAAGTCTGCTAAAATTATTGCATTAATTTTCATAGGCAGTATGAAATTAATGCAAACCCTTCAACAATGTGATATAGTCTATTGACTTACTCTGTGGAGTGAGAACTAAAACGATTAATCACATAGGGGTTCTTTAATTACTTGTTTGCGTGTCAACCCCTCACGAACGCGACTTATGGAGGAAATATTAAGTAAATGAACATTTATTAGTTATTTTTCTTTCTCTCTTTACATTTTTACCATTATACCATGATCAGCTTTTCTAGTATTGTGATTGACTATAACTTAAAAGTACCAATTCCGTGGCATTCTTTAATGGAGTTAGATTAAATACACAATTCGTCAGGTGAATATACTTTTGTAGTTACATGTGAAATGAAAAATGAACTATACAGAGTGGTATATATGTATGTGTTTGTTCTGATGTTCAGTAGTACACATCTGTTATATGGTCACCTCATTATTATTGAAACGTAAACCTAAACTAACGTTTTGTTAGTAACTGTTAGATTTATTTATTGGATGTTTATGAAAATATATAATATATTTTTAGATAAATGAAAAATATTCTTTGTAGACATGGATATAAACCTGTGGAGCTTTATTGTTGTATACACAATACGGAATGATGACTGATTAGTTTTTGTTTGTAAACGTGAGAGTTGTACAATATATGTATTGCCGCACTAAATCTAGATTACGGATGGAATTAATGTTTCGTTATTGGTAGGAGATTTAAATAGATTAAAGGTTATTTAGTGACCTTTCCTCATTCGAAGCGTATGGAGGGACTAAATTTGGTTGATCGGAAAAATATGTTATTTTTAAGTACATATTTTTTGTAGTACACATAATCACGATGTTACTGATAAGAAAAAAATTTGCAAAATATCTTCTAAGCAATGAAATAGAACTACGGTGTTAACTTGACATCAGTAAATTCTTCCCCATACCTAGTGGTGTTGCTAAGTTTTGTGTTAAAAACATGAAAAATACATATGTTTTTCCATTTTTACAGCTTCTCCGATTAATCTTACGCAAATAGTAATCCACCATAGCGTATATCTTTAAAATTACGTGTTTTCTTAAGGTTGGTTGTTTTATCACCTTGTCTCTCCTCTACTTTACGTTGATTGGTTCATTGTTGAGAATTCTTTGTTAATGTTAGTTGTTTTACCACATTGTCTCTTATCCATTTTACGTTGCTTGGTTAATTTTTGAGTATTCATTTACAGAATTCACACTTTATTTATCTTAGGGTAATGTAACAATTTGCCATTATGGGGCATATTGTTACTTATTAGGTCTATATCGGTTTCTTCGATTATAATGTTGGGATTAAATGAATGAGCAACGATTTCACTAGATGAATCAATAATTTCTCGATTTGTATTTTAGCAAATGTTAGCGATTTTAGGGTTAACAACGATTGAACTTATACTTATAGTTTCACTGGTTCTTGAATCGATTGCTGTCGAAAAATGTATAATATTTTCTTCCGTAAATTGTAACTCACACCCCGTACTGTATTTATATGGAGTAAAGTCTTTTAGGCGAATAGCAAACATCCATGTTGCAAGTAAGTCGTTGGTATTTGGAAACTAAAACGTCACCAATTTCAGGACACTTTTATAATTACCGTTATAACCAGGGACACAACAATGATACGTATAAACCATTGCAATATATGAGATAACACAAAAGTAACACTTGAAAACATTAATAATTCAAATTAAATTGAACACTTGCTTGCGAATTGGGTTATTCACCGGCTTTTGTGATTGCCCTGGCTCAAGGCTTTGCGCGTTGTATGGCCTGACCTGTGTGACGTAACACGCGCGTGACGAAAGATACTTTTGGCCCTGTTTTACGATGGTGCAGTAGGGCCCCAGTAGTTTGACACCACAAGTCTGTTTTGTCATCACTGCTATGTGAATAAACAATGGAAAATAGGCGAAGTATAAGGTTAGTTCAATTCGCATGGACATGTTTGTTCAATTTAATTTCAATTATTAATGCTTCAATGGAAGAAAGGGAGAAGGCGATGATACAAGGCATCGACATTTATAGTTGATGATATGTGTTGGTGTTATGGATTTTTGATATATAACAGAATGTAAACTAAGGTCAAGTTTCTCCAAGTTGTCAGTAAAAGCCCTTTCTTTTCAATATATTCAAATTTGTTTTGAACTTGGTTTCAATAACGCCTTAACGAAACATTATTTGATAGCATCTAACAAGAGAACGCCGGCAACTATCAAATTCAGATTTAAATGAAACTTGGCAGAGTGTAAGAAAACCTTTTCAGTTTTTGCCCAATCGCCCGATTTCGGGGATTTGAATGATTTTAAAATTTTTGTGTTATCCTATATGTTGAATTGGTTTATACATATTGTGTGTTACATTATTCAAATTAAAGTATTCTCCATGGCCCAATTATTACCTATTTATCTATAATTAATTCAGTTGAGTTGATAGTAGAATGTTTTCCTATGCTCAGAAGGTGGAGTCAACTAGAAATAACATAAAAATGAACCAAAAATTCCCTTTTGATGAATTAACATAATTTGTCAATAAAACCCAACATTCGTGCAAGATGTATGGAAACATCTACGTACGAATCTCAATATGAATCGTTATTTCAGAAAGTTTTTGGTTTTTTTATTTAAAACATCGAAGGAATTGTCTAAAACTGTTCGAAATTATTGGAATGTTTGTAGTAGTGCTCTGAAAGAACTGTGCTTTCATTCTTTAAACAGGAAGCCCTTCAAAAGAGTAACAAATAAAACGTACCTCAGTCTAAAATGCACGGTAAAAGAAGCGAGCGATGTATTCACCAATACCTGATCTTGGTAACGTCACACAGCAGCACTCTTACCTTTCTTATATCTCGATAGTACAGTGTACTATCGCTACTCCAAAAATGTGTGTCTTCAGTGGTATGGACATGTGAAGCGTATGCTGGAATACCGAATTATTGAACTCTAACCGGCTGGAAGGTGAAATCCGGGAAGACCAGCACTAAAATGAGAAAACTACATGAAAATGGCAATGACGGATAAGGACTTACAAGCGAACGATTGGGAAAAGCGAGATTTATGGGAAATGAGAACAGCCAACACCTAAGGGGAAAAACTGATTGTGAGAAGAAGAAAAAAAATCAGATGCTGACAGTAATGCAAAATTTCGTTGTGGGTTACGTATGCTCATCTTGAAGAGTTAAAGATGATAACTGTCATGAAACGAAAACATTTATCTTTTGAATCTGAATCAATTTGATACTCACTTAATATAGATACATTATGTTTAAAATCAGGTTGTCAACATGGAGCAATTTCGTCCAGCCCTAGTTGGCTATAACGCTGACTGTACCTCTGAACTTTTGCAAGTGCTTCCATAATAAAAAAAAAGCGAAACGCAACACATCTTCTCTAGGAAAATTTATCTACATGTTTTTGTCACATACATACTACTGAACATCAGAAGAAACACATACATATATACCACTCTGAATAGTGCATTGTTCTGTTCACATTTAACCATTGCAATTAAAGGACAAAAGCAATTTGTGCTTCCGGCAATTGTAACGTTCGATTGGGTTGACAGTTCTACAAAAGTATTTTTACCTGACGAAAGGTGTATTTGGTCTAACTCCATTAAAGAATGCCACGGGAATTGGAACTTTTAAGTTACAATCAATAGGCGATGTTGCTTTGGACTTCGTATACATCAAACTCTAAAACCCTTGTTTAACATTGCTGAATGTATGAGGGAGACCAGGAATATAAATTGAAATATAAAAGTTTGATAGCAAAGTTAAAATGCCGGCTCCTGTCTACAAAGCATGTCAACATACGGCTATTTCTGTGTAGATTAGCTTCTAAACTTGTGATCTCATTTTACACTGTGGTTTACACGGTCAGGTTACGTGACACTTCCGTAATGTGTATGAGATCAAAGGAACGAGCTGTTAAGAGTTTTTTTGTACCATTTTAATTGGAGGGTTTTTTTGGGAAATATTTTCCCTGGAATTATCCTTATTGATTTAATTATAGTTGACAAACTTCATGCTTGAATTGGCAAATGGGGTTAATTAAATTTTGCTTAAAAGGAATATTTAAATTATGAAGACTGTAATTTAAAAGGACGTGTAATAGACAAACGTTGTTTGAGTTGTTTTATTTGACCTATATAAATATTTTTCATATATTAGCCATGCAAAGAGCAACATAACTACAAATCAAAAAATATGCACGAAAAACGGACACTTTTTTTATAGAATGAATGTCCTTTTACAACTGGAAACGTTAGTTATTTAATTTGGGATGATTAAATTACTAGACTACTGTGTAATTAAATTGTGTAGAATCACTTAGAAAAAGAAAAACAGCTTCTATTGCAATATCATGAAAGTTACGGAAACTTTCTCAAAATAAACAAGAATAATAAACCTACAATAATCAACATTACTGTTGCATACGCCTTGAAAGATTCGCTTAATAGGTTTAGGTACGTGGTGTGATACCAGCACGAACCTTGATAACAGTCATTATTCTTCTAGGCATTCCTTCAATGAGTATGTTGTTTCTGGGATATTTTCCCCTTCTTGCCGAAATTCGTGGTGGTAGGAGGTGGTAGGAGCAGGTAGATGATTACAAACTCTTCTACCGAGCATATTCCAGAAATACTTGATAGGATTTAGATCGGGATTACGTGACGGGCAGTCCATTTGAGTAATGTCAACTTCATTCCGGTACTCCCTTACTACTCCAGCGACATGTGGCCTTGCCTTTCCATGCATGAGCAGAAAGTATCTCCTCAATGTACCTTACAGCTGTCACTGAATCCCTAGGAACAATATACAAATCGGTTCGTGCTTCCGTAGATATTCCGGCCAACACCATTACTGAGCCCCCATGAAAGCTGACCCTTCCACTGAAAGTACAGGCTGTATAACAATCGTCGCCACACTCTACCACGTCCATCTGGGTCCCTAAGACTAAACTGTGATTCGTTGGCAAACAACACACGACTCCAATCAGTTCCCTCTAATTTTGATGATCCCTTGCAAGTTGTAACCGGGCAACTCGATGCTCCCTGGTAAGCTGTGGCCCTGTAGCCGATCTCTGTGCATCAGATCTGCTTCTCCCAAGCTCCGTCTAACGGTTCATTCACTCACATTAACATTGCGTACCTCTTGTAGCTGATTTCTGAGACTAATAGTGGTTCCATGACGATTTCTTAAACTTCTTAGGACAAATAAGCGGTCATCTGGAGCGTTAGTCCTTCTTTGGGGACCTGCTCCTAGTCGTCGGGTGTACAACCCGGTCTCCAAAAATCGCATTTGAAGTCGCTGTACAGTACTTCGAGATACCCCGTACCTCTTAGCTATGTAAATCTGACTCCTTCCATCTTCAAGCAGTGCAACAATTGCAGGACTGTTTCCGTAGGGACTGACATGTTTACAAGCGAACAACTCCGTGGATAATAAACAATTTGATCTTTGTACCAAAAATCAAAATTAACTAAACATTTGAAAACCACGCCAGACACTTGATTACAATATGATATAAAGTACGACATATCCAAACTTGTACATCTTACAGTTCCCAACATAGGAAACCAATCACAAGAAGGTTATTACAATTATTGTAGTTTGATTTAATCAGGAATAAGTGATTACTGCGTATGTAAAAACTCCCTCATTTCCAACGCTATTAGGCAAATTTGTGCTTAAAAAAAGGGTGCCCGTTTTTCGTGCCGGTGAGTGTATTTCAGTCGTATTCTGCCAAGGTTGGGACTAATTCACTTTATATAAAGTGCATAGAAGCTTGCACGGTTTGTATTTTCAATTGTACGATGTCGACAAATAGCTTTTCCTTTTCTGAGAAAAGAGCGTGCTATCAGATACGTGTGTGTCTGCCTTATACCCTACTGTATAAGATCACGAAATGGCAATTCTATTAGGGAAATTGCGCAAGCCAACTCACTTTATATTCCACGTCGACACAATAATTTTTCACTCGTAGATCTACTTTTAGGTATAGGGTATGGTAGGGTTGGATTGAGAAAATTCAGGGGATGTAGATTGAATTTTGTGTTACCAGTTTTTACTTTTTGGACTTCTCAGTGCTATATCTGCAAATCGTTTAATTCGAGTAAGTAAATGGAGCGTAGGCCAAATATCAAGATATATATTTAATATATATCAAAATAAATAATAAAATTACATAATGAACAAGTACAGTCAAGATTTTAAATAAAAAATACCCTTACCACCTTGTTGAGTAAAGAACTCTGAATACGTATTTCGGTAACTAAGTTGCCATCCTCAGCAGAAAACCACAAAGGAAAATAATGTCAGACGTAGCACTCTGAGATCAATGCACCTCATAGAACACCACTAATAACATTCAACATATGACTGATAGATATACAATAGATAATTTCTATATCCATTTTCTTGCGACAAACGTATCTTGCCTAATATATGTAGGTAGGTATTACTAAGAGAGTATAAATATTTCTTAATAAAAATGCTTCCTCAAAACATAAAATTCTAAAATTATAAATCTTTGGGTTTCACAACTCAGATCATTCACAAGCAAAATATATTATGGTGTGTATATTATTATTAAATGTGTTTTCCCTTTGAAGTTTTTATTACTTGTTTTAATTTCCATGCAATCTTCCGATTTTATAGAATGCCGATGAACACCTGATACTTTTTTTTTGCAATTTACAGCAGATATGCGAATTCAATCCCCAATAACAACAGCCGCTTGGCGTATGGCGTGTATCTTGTCTCTTGCTCGACTGCCCGGCTATATTTCTCTCCTAGTGTACACCACTAGACGATGGGATATAAATAAAAGAGTACGGAAATAATAGTAATTCTAAAAGTTTTGTATCAGAAATTGAAGAATTGTTCAAGGGGAATAAGGAAAAGCGGCTATTTAACCCTGCTGTACTGTTCGGGTCTATTTGACCCGAAAGAAAATGTAATCCTAAATTGTGTTTTTGTTTAACTGTTCTTCTGTTTGGGCACTGGTAACTTTATTTGGCAATATTAGGGCTTTGTTATTTCATATTACATTTTTGAATGTTATGTATTTTTTAGTATACTTTCAAATGTTACACA
>JARFOC010096597.1:0-12951 GCA_031763485.1 Osmoderma eremita | reverse complement strand
CTTTCACACCTCTCCTTAAAAAGTGCTATGAGCAGTATTTCAAGTGTAAAGTAGGTGATGAAGACAAAAGCTGGGATTCGCATATTTGCTGTGTTACGTGTGTTAGACTTCTTACAGCGTGGGTAAAAGGCCTTTTGGTATTCCTATGATTTGGAGGGAACCGTCAAATCATATTACCGATTGCTATTTTTGTCATACATATATAAGTGGTATGACTTCTAAATCCAAACATACTGTAAAATATCCTAATATTATTACTGAGACCAGTACCTCACAATCCGGAATTACCTGTGCCTAAGCCTCCACAAAACATGATACTAAGCGACGATGAAAGTGCTGATGACGAAGTAAACGAAGAAAGTTTTGCAGGCGACAATATCGATTTGGATCCAACATTTCAACCTGATTCGTCTTGTTGTGTGCCGCATCTTCTAAGTCAGGAAGACCTCAACCACCTTATCCGCGATTTAAAATTGTCTAAGAAGCAAGCCGAACTCCTAGGTTCCAGATTAAACTACTGGAATCTTCTTTCAGATTGGAACAAGACTTGCTCTTTTTCGTAATCGCCATGCAGGATTTGAGAATTTCTCTATGGAAGAAGGACTTGTATTTTGTAATGACGTCCGTTCTGTTATGAAGACGCTTGGTCATGAAAATAATACAGATGAGTGGCGTTTGTTCTTTGACTCTTCTAAATTAAGCTTGAAAGCGGTACTAGTCCACAATGGAAATAAGTTCTCCTCTGTTCCTTTGGCTCATGCAAGCGATTTGAAAGAATCTTATGACAACATGAAGCTTCTTTTGGAAAAAATTAAGTATAACGACTTTAAGTGGAATATTTGTGGCGATTTGCAAATTGCTTCACTTTTGCTCGGCATGCAACTCGGTTACACAAAGTATTGTTGTTTCCTCTGTGAATGGGACAGTCGGGATAGGAAAAATCATTATAAAAAGAAAGAGTGGCCAAAACGAACTTCACTGATACCAGGAAATAAGAATCTCATTGGTACCCCACTTATTGATCCTCAAAAAATTTATTTGCTCTCTTTGCATATTAACAAATATTATTCTAGTGCAGAATTATTACCGTTAGTCATTAATTGAAAGCTAAATCACATCCATTCCACGAAACAATGTTTTCGGAGAATATTGCGACATGTAAATGCATTGGAGATCTCAGAAGATTGTTCGAGAAAAGGATTGGATATCACCGTTCCAATTTTGCGTGATTTTAATAAAAAATCACTTTGATTTCAATCATGACTTTATTCAAATGATTTAATTCAATTCCACCCTAGTGCAAACACTTTAGAAAGCACTAAATGTAATAAGAGATTCTTTTAAATAAAGATAACGTAGCAATTGTAGCGGGAATATAGAAATTATTTAAAAAAAAAGCTACTTCAGAAACGTTTCTATTGATAAACCACTAAGATGTCGTAAAATCTTTAGGTCAAGAGTCTACATTTTCGGTAGATTATTATCAATGTTTCCACTCAGTTTTGTCCTTGGTTTAGTGCTGTTTCTTTTTATTAAACAATTAATTTAAAATAACTTTTAGAACGTTACGGGGGATTAATGAAATACTTATTCATGAAGTATATAAGATACTCACGCATACACACACCTGTACAGAGAGATTCATAAATAAGTTAAAAATACATTGTCTATAAGTACGTTAGTGCATTATCACGGGATTTGAACGACCTTCACTTCAGGTAATCAACCGTAAAAAAAATATGAAGAAAGGACGTGCAGAGATAGACGGGGAATAAAATTGATTAGTTTTACACGCGATTGTTAATATTAATTAGCGAAGAAAAAAATAACTTAGAGTTTCTCATACGACAGAGACAAGAAATAGTTTGCATAAATGAATAAATTTACTATTATTATAGAATTTAAGCCACAAGTTTCGCTTTTCCTTGCATGGCGACTATTGATGAAAGCTGTTTAGAATAAAGGTTTTGAATTTCCAGTTGTAACCACAGAATCGCAGAAAGGAACGCACACAAAGCGGATTGTTATAAAGTGAATTATTGAAATTATAAAACATGGGTAATTGAATGGTGCATTTTTAATCTTGGCTTTTCCGTAATTTCTATTACGTATATTAGGGGATATATATGATACCTAAACTATACATTTAATATACTATCTATTGCATATACCTCTAATTGCTTAAATTGTCTTTATAACAACCACGGAATAAACCCCAGAAAGAGAAGAATTAACGAAGACTTTGGTGTGTCCATTCCGCCATTATTAAATGATCTTTCCCACAGATTTTATCTATTTTTTATAGTGTAAATTTGGTAGGTGAAACATTAATATTAATATGTTATATTCACAACAACCAAATAAAAGCCGATATCAAATAAACCAGCTGGGGCTGGTGGATTAGTAACGTGCACCTTTGCTTATCAGTCCGGGACTCTGGGTTCACATCCCAGCGCTCTCGGAGTGCGGTTTTCTTTAGGCGAATGCAGAGACCCAAATATCTTGAGCCGTTCTACGGGCGCAAGCGTAATAATATCTCGTGGCCAGTAGATGCCCCTATAATTGGCGTAAAAGCTGTTGGAGATGTCAAGACACTAACTATTATTATTAAAAGTGTAACATAACCCTAAATAACTTAACCTAAATCACAACAGTAAAAAACGCATCACCTTTAAAAAGAGGTATATTATGTAATAACTTTTCTTAAGCTTCGTACACAGTTGTATCATCACGGAACTTGCGACATAAATTTGGATGACTGTTCATACAAGCAGCAATGTTATTTGCAAAATTGTGTCTAGGGAGTAGTTGTGAGAGAAATCTCACGAACGGTTTTGTTATATTTTTGTTGGAACATTTTAATTTTATTATTCTATCAGATAACCAAATAAGTTCGTTCGTCTGTGAAACACTTTCATATTGCAAAATTGATCAATAATGTGGAATCCAGTGTACATTTGAAAATATTTTCCGTAAATAATTTTAAAATTGCGGTAGAAACATATTCTACATTAAACAAAAACATATTGGCTTTTTTTCCATCTGAACTCGTTGACTGTCAGATGGACGTCAGACGAATGCGCATTGCACAAATTGTACGAGGTAAAGGTGTTTATTGCAATACATTTACACAATGCCCATACCTCTAACGTCCATTGATTTTTTACTAAATCTATATGTATGTATTAAAAGATGTACCTGATAGTAGTACAAATAATTCTGACCCAAACACAGATGTATACCCAACAGTGTATTTTATATACATGTTTGTATTTACTTAACAAATAATTATTTACGTGCACAAAAATTGTATTAAAAACGCATCCCCATAATGCTTATATCTGTATAGATACGTATATTAGATAAAAAAAGACAAGCTTCGGCGAGATGATCCTTATGTTATGTGTTAATACCACACCTGCTCGCGGCTAACGTGTTCTGGTATTTCTATATTTCGCTTGATATTTATTACTGGTGTAAAAGAGTTTAAGCATATTGGCAGGTAAGTTTATTGTGTTCATATTACATGTATATGTGACAATTATTAGTAATGTATTTGTATGCTTTTTAGTATATATATAATATGCACGCCCATGGGATGCCTCTTAGTATATATAATATGCACACCTAACCTTAAATCGATTCTGCTGCGCATTAGAATCTTTATCTAATATCTGTTTTAGGTAACATTATTTGCCAATAATTAAAATTAAGAAGAATCTATGAAGAAATAAAGGTAAGTACTTACATTGGAGATAGTGTAAACTTTGTTTACCTGCGAATTTTGTTTTTCAGCAATGTTTCATTTCAAATAATTTATGGGAGTAGAAAATCTTGGATTTTGGATCATCAAGTACGCAAAATAAACTGTACGTGTTACTATACATAATTATAAATGTTTGGTTTGATGATATGGTAAATTGCATTCTATCGTTTTGTCTTTATCCAATTTACAAATGAAGTTAATCCATTAAAGCAAAATGTTGAAATGGGCAACAGTATTTATTTTATTTGACAGAGGTGACTGAAATGTAGAGTTCCCAAAGTGTAGCATTTGCAACATGCAGTATATGTCTAACTTGTTAGAGCTGTTTTTTTCAGTTTAAAAAATTGAAAAATTAAGTGCTGGTTGACATTTAAATATAGATAGGTCGTTTAAATGTAGGTACCATACAGTTTAAAATTAACTGGTAAAAATAACTTAGAAGATAAGATTATGTCGTCAATATTCCATTAGGAAAGAAATTTCACAGATGAAATCTCCATGAGGTGTAAAATCCGTGGAAAAAAGTACTTAATAAAATGGAATTTTAAAGTGGCAGGTAATTTTAAACTGATATGTAATAATTTTCACACACAAAGTAAATTTACACCAAAAATAGGAGGTAACAAATTTGTCTCCTATTTTCTCCGAAATTTTTTTACAGTATACCACCTAAATCGTGGTTCCCTATAGCCAGATCGTTTGCTTCCGCACTGTATATGTTTCTATGCTTTAGTTTCAATAATAACGTCGCTTTTTTATATTTTTCATTACACTCAATTTTTATTTTTTACAATTACCCTGAAAGTTGAATTTCGTAACAATTTTAAGGTGACCCATTTAACTTTTTTTCTTCTCGTCGCATAGCAGATTGTACGCAACGTGCTCGTAAACAAATTAGGCGAAAAATAATGAAAGACAACTTTCAAGTCGATAGCTCATCGACCTTACGTTAAACGGAATGTGAATTGAAATCGCTTCCTCCGCGACACTGACTTAAATTCAGCCGATTTTCGAATACGTTTACATGTAGGTGTTCACCGTGTATTTTCTATCTTTGTGCGCGGTCGGTCTAATAACGTGAAAAGACTAATTAGCGTCTATTATTGCGTAGACTTCCTGATCCTTCGCGTGAATGTCTTTGCAATAATTAATTATACGTTTATGATACGCTACATATGTACTTCATTGCGTTTATAGGAATTTTAATAATGCTTACTTATTGCTTACAAATCATATCTGTATCGATCGACATAATAAAAACGTACGGAGGTTTGCTAAAAGAATTTTTATGGAAACATTAACTACACTACGCTCTTGCTTTTTCTTTCTGGATCATTGCAAGGTAGAATGGTAACTCATTACTAGCGCAGAATCGATGGCTAATAGTCAGGAAACTGAGGTTAGAATTGTCTTCATTAACACACGCGGACAAGGATTCCAATAAAGACACACGAGTGCAATAAAATGATAATTAAACATAGTAATCGCTTTGAAAACTTACTAATCCAGATCAAGTGCAGAACCTCGCTTTATAATTAAGAATGTCAAATACGCAAAAAGTAATGTGAGTTCACTATCGTCGATAACTAATCGTTAAGTAAAGATTGCAAAGGCTGTGGGGCAGCACAAGAACACACTGTTCGGATTACTCCTCCCGCACAAAGTATTAATTAATTCCGGACGACACGTGTTCCGGAAATACGTGGATTCCCATTATCACGTCGAATGAGCGCGAGAATAGCTGAAACTAGAAACATACTCTCCTTTTTCTTCTCCCTTCATTTCCTCTACCTATCCCTAACATATGTGCAACTTTCCCCACACCCCGGACGCAAATATTCTTAGAAGGACCACCCGAGTGTTCTCAGGTGTATACCTTTATTACTCCAATAATGGAATCGGAAGTAATAATGTACAGATGATTCGACGATTTGGCAACCGCGTATCGAATTCTCATAAGCTCTGTACTCCGTTCGGAGGTGGAGACGACCTATAGATAATGTTGCGTTATTACCAACTGGTGCAAAAAAAAGATAGAAAAGGATGTATTTGTGCAGATTACCCATAAAGGCCCATACTTCAAAGTAAATAAGTTTAGTCACTTCATTGGATCAAAAGAACACTGAGAATTGATTCTTCATAAATAAACTCCTGAATATCATCATATCGCTTTTATTAATTTACCATTTAAAGTAAGATAAATGACAAGGCACAACAGGTTTCTTTTGATTTATGTACAAACTTGTACAACAATACTTGAGATACCTTTTTCACAACAATACCTTTTTCTCATGGTAAGGTTGCAAGAATTGAATTGATAATAAATTGGACTAGTTTCCGTTTATATCGTTGCAACGATTACTATAATTTTAAACTAATATAGCATATAATACAGGTGGGAAGGGTGAGGCAATGCCAAGATTAAGTTGCAACATTTACCCTAGCACGCCATATTGTTAGATATGCGGCAAGTATTTACAGAGTGAAAGTTTTAACATTTTTGTACAAGGATATTGCTCCTTCTTTCCAAATGAATTTTTTTTATGTTTTGTTCAGAATCTAAAATAACCATTTTGAATCTAAAATTTTCAGATTGAAAGTATACAATTGCCTTAGTAAAATAATTGACACACGATCACAAATCTTTTTGCTAAGATCGCATATGGATGACATTAATAACATAAATGGTTCTTTTCTGGATGAAATTTATAAAAGAAATGTTTTCTTTTCGTTTCGTATATATAAATAAAGATTATTTCCAAATATAAAAATTATGTGTACAAATTTGTATCTCGCTGCCTATTGAAAACTATTATACATGGGAATCATTCTGCTATTGGCGCATTTAACAAACTTTTAAAAAAAGTGAAGGTTGCTATAATAGTTCATTATTTGTCCCACGAATAATCAAATCGGAATATTAAAGAATTCAAATCTAGATCACAGAGAACGAAAATCGGTCATTTCATATTACAGATCTGATTTCACTTTATTAAATTTGCAGACTCAAAAAATAATCAAGGTTATTGGATTTATTTTACGGGCTAAATACTTTCCGTTTATTTAATTTTCGACTTACAATAGGGCTACGTAAAGTTTGCGTGTGGGAGTGACATACGTCAAAGTAGATCAAGCATGAATGTAGAAGCAAGATAGAGATGGTGTTTGTGACGTACCTATGGTGATAATAAATCATGTTTGTCTTCTTCGATTATCCCGACATTACGAATAAGGAATGTGTTCATTTGTTATCAGACATGTTTATTTAGCGATTTTAATTGTATCTAAAATAAATTTAATGAATAATATCACTCACATCGTTGACACCTCTAAAAAGTATGTTTAGAAATGGTATGTAATTTTGATATTTGAAAATTTTGATGTCTTAATTTTATTTAAAAGAAAAAAATAATACGTCAATATCACAAACTCATTATTTAAATCAATAAACTCCTTCCTTTTTGACACTAAACGTTTGAGTAAATAATTTACCTTCGATGTCACTGTTTAGGGGCTGCAGCTCGGAAGAATCGTCCGAAATATCGGAGATACAATCACGTTGGCGCACGTAACTACACATTTTTCGGACGCGGACACTTACGAATATAATAACTCGATCACCAACGGGAGTGAAGCATCAAAAACAGAAAGTTTTACGTGCTCCTCTTACAAAGCCACAATGCTAATCGTAATTTGAACGATATTTCGGATGTTGCTGTTTGCAGTCGACGATTATCAGTTAAACTACAGTTATTAATCGCTATGCACAATCACACTTCGTTCATTTATGTATACAACTTAATACTCCGGAATCATTGAATCGTACAAAAATCTTCGATGTTTTATTGCAGACCGATTGCTCGTGTATAGAAAATACACCAATGTCTCAACATGTATGCATTTACTCAGTTGCCTGCTTGTGTTCGTTTGTAATTAGGTTTTGCGTAATGCACCAACACAGGTAGAGGTTATTTGTTTTTGTTAATGAAACACTTTTACACCAAACTGAACCGATATCGCGTATTGTTAAATTTATTTAGAGTATTTCCTAAAAATGACAGATAATTCGATTGAAGTACGATGTGATTGCATTGTCCTGTTTATTCTGTTCAAGGTTTGTACAACCGAACAAACTATAATTATCTGTAGATTGTAAATTTTTTTTTTAATGTTCAAACGGCGGGATTTACACGAAAACTAGATTTCCAGTGTCGTACGCTGTCTATAATCAATGGATGTGACATCAAAAAAAATCTCATTGAGTTAAGGTTAAGTATTATTAATGATTGCACTAAATAGATAAAGTTGAATAAGATAAACATGAAACTTCCAGTGCTGTAATAATAAGCGATAATTAGAAATAATATATGTATATAGTCCGTTCGCTTCTTAAGAGCACAGTAAAGCTTGTTACACAATGGATAAAACATGCGTAATCCGAACGCATGAAAACAAATCCAGTGTATGACACATAAGCTGTGTTCTTTCGCTAACTAGTTTCAAATAATGATCCTATAATCAGGAGTTAAATAATGTTACAAGAAAATACGTGTGTTTAGACTTGATTCGGATAACGAAAATCTTTAACCTCAAATTTGATTTCTTTCTAATTTTTGATTGAAGTGTAGTTGTGTGTAATGCAATAACAAATATATTGATATACTCCGCTTGCTAGGATTAACTACCTATAAATAAGACGGGTAGCGATTCCTAGTTAATTTACAACATAAAAATACTTGTATTGCAAAGCTTTATTGTTACAATAAAATGGCCAAGTTCCTTTACTCAACAATTGATGGCATCTGTTTCGTCATCAACGGATGCACGTTAATTTATGGGGTTGTTAATACAACTCTGATGGCTACAGATTCAATGTGAATTTAGAAACCCTTTGTTGAATGGTTGCATACTGTGGTTATGTTTAACCTAACCTATATGCCAAAGGCGAGCATTGAAATATCGCCTGAACATGGAAAATTATTTGTTGTCTGCAGCTATTACTGCAACTGTGTAAAAATACCATTAATTTTTAATTTTAGTTCATCTTCTAGTGTTGTTGCTCCATTATTTAAATCAATGTGTACATAACCTCTACAACTATTAATCAGATCCATCCACTGTTGAAGCAGATGGAATGGATGGAACATCAGAAAATTTTGATGACATTCAAGAAGAATTTAGGAACTTGTTGGATGGATTATTATTACGTCATATCACAAAACATGTTTAATTTTGGAACTTTTTGCTTGTAATTGATGCCATTAGAGTGCGAACATGTTGAATTAAGGAACTTAGGCTCAATGTTTAGTATTTACTTTTTCATTTACTGTAGAATCGGCTGTGCACCGTGGGTAATCCGTCGCATGCGCGTTACTCAATCCCTAAAATGAAAGTCAATCCTCAACAATACACATTTTTTTAGTTGAAAATAACATATGTTTACACGAGGCGTATAACCTCAAAATCAAAACGTAAATATGAACTAAACAGGATTGCGCTATCAAATCACATGAAATCATTGATGTGTTTAAACAAACATTGATGTGTTTAAACAAAACACTTATGAAGGAACAGGAAGTGATCGAATTAAACGCGTTTGGATTCTGTTTTATAGCGCGAAAGAACACTCCTATAAGACATCGTATATGTTCTACGTTGGTGGTTAATCAATCAGGGATCGCAATTTGAATTGTTAGGTTATGAAAAGTGTTTGTCAAATTATGGATGAATAGCAAAAAGAAAATAACGTTATTCTAATGCCATTGGGAGTACAATTGCCGAATGTGTATTTACAGCTAAAGAAAAAACGAAAAAGGTGGTTGCACAGAAGGTGGTGTGCGAAACCAATCAATTTAAGAAAATTGGAGCAGGGAGATTTCAACCATTTATTTCAAGAATTAAAACCAAATGCTGACATGTGTTTATAAATATTCATCAGCTGTTCCAGCACCACGCAGCGCACGCACAAGTAATTAATCCTAACCTAACATTCATTAGTTAACCATAACCACTGGCACTTAAGAATCCAACAAAACTGCGTCACATCCTTCCTTCCTCAGCAATGTTGTCTAATATTTTCATATATTGAAATTACCTACATCATGAGCATCTTGTGTCTTGTTTATCCCATATCATTATCAATTTTATATATCTCTGTTTATTTTTATCGTATTATTACTTGAGTTTTTCTGATATTTACATATCTATTTCTTACTATTAAATGAGTAAAGATTGCAAGGACTGCGGGGCAGCACGATAAACACACTGTTCGGATTACTTCTTCCGCAGAAAGTATTAATTAATTTGGGGCGACATGTGTTTCGGGAATAAGTGATTCTCATTATCCGCATGTTATTCGACTTAATAATGAGAATCCACGTATTCCCGAAACACGTGTCGTCCCGAATTAATTAATACTTTGTGCGGGAGGAGTAATCCGAACAGTGTGTTTATTTACTATTCAATGATTCAATATCTAAAAATAATTTATTAGTCCATCTTATGGTATACTATACATATATCTGACATACCACATACGTTCACAGTTTTATAGATTATGTGAATAACAAAGTGAAATACAATATCATCAACACAAAATTTTTCAAATACGAAATGTTGCATTTTATCGAAAATAAAACCAGCATTGGTTTAAATATTTTTAATATTCACCGAATCTATTTATTGATAGATATAAAATATGTACTAAACTAGTATTGCTATATATGTATCGGTATTAAAATTATTAAAATATGAGCATACAAAATCACAAAATAATCCTAGAATTAAATGAATAATTAACTAAGAACAGTAGTGTAAAATTAACCAATCCCATACATATGTATGAGCAAATTATTATATTGCTTTAATGGCAAGAAGGAATTAATTAAATTAATATCATAAAATAATATACAGTAATGCTAGCCAATCCTATGTGGACATACATCCATCTTAATCGGATGAGAAAGTTTTCTTCCCTATGCTGGAGGTACTAAGATGGTTGTTTGTTTAAACTAGTATTGTAATTTGTACTACAGCAAACGTGTGACCGTGTCTGCTCCAAAGATCTCAGTTCAGGGTTGACATTATACCCATAGGGCGTCTCTCATACGGTATATGTGTCCTATCATCGTCTTCAGTCTTGGCTCAAAGAAAGAGATAGAATTCGTGAATTCTGGGAATACACCTGGTGTCCCAGAATTCACGGATTCTTCCCTTTTCTATGAATCAAGCCTAAAGACAGTAATGGTACATTGTACCGATAAAACTGGAAATAGGCGCAATAAAAATAATTTTGATTTAAAATTGACCAATCCGTTTATATAGTTTGTTATTGGAATGTTAAATAAACTGTTTGATTTTCCGGCAAAAGGTATTCTAATAGAAATCCATACTATATTTCATTCCGAATTACTGTGGGAGAACGATCTACCATTCTATTCTTAGCGAGATAATCCTTTTAAGCCACCCCGCACGCAAGCAATAAATGGCAAGTTACAATACTAGAGATGGGTAGTTGGCGAACGAACTAGTTCCAAGACATGTATCTTTGCAAAGACTCGAATGAACTACATCAGTAAAATTATTTTTAGTAGTTCCCAGGTCGCAGTTCACCGTTCATTACTATTATTGCAAGGCATATTTCTTAATGTCAAATTTTATTATGGTATATCCATTACCATATATTTAACTATATTATGTGTAAAATAAATTACATGTATTCACGTACATAAGTAAAGGCATAGATTATGCAGGGCGTATTTAAATGATGTTATAATAAATATATCATATTATATAAGAAGAACTCTTATACCTGTGTTGCCATATTATAGATTGAAAGGAATGTATGAAAGAAAAAATAATAATCGATAAATTCCATAAGCAATATTTAATTTACTCTTTTATAAATATTGATTTTTTAAAATAATTTCACAAAAAATAAATAAAAGTAATACCATATAATAAATTCCTAATAGACAATTCAAAAAATATCGATCATTCGATACAGTAATCTGAAGTGAACTAGGTGAACTGCGAACTAACTCAAAGATGCAGTTCAGTAAAATGAACTAGAACTAAAGACATGTATCTGTAAATTGAACTGAACTGCCCATCTCTATCCAATACTAAACAATCATTGATCAAACGGAATTCTTACACTTTGCTCAGATCGTGCTGCTTCGTGCAACTTCGTAAAGCTTCCGTGCTGTTAGAAAGACAGCATGACGCCGCACGAATGAGTTCGATTTTAGCAACCTTTCTCCGACACGTCATCACACGCCGCTGCTGTTTATTATCCTGCCTCATTCCAATATTTACTATACAAATATAGATTAAGCGAAGTATATATTTCACAATACCACAAAATATCAAAATATCATCAAAATCAAAATCATCAAAATATTAAAAATACGTACTATAATTACAATTATAGCACATGGAAATTACAATTAATATCCATTTTGGAAGTACCAGTATTTTCCGTTGGATAAAGCCTCGAGCGCCATCGCTATTTAGACAGCGAAACCTATCCTATGGATATAGAAGAAATCTGTAGCTGTACCTTCCTTCTATATCCATACGGGACCTACCTGAAACACTGTGCAGTGGTAAAACAGTTATTCTACAATTGTATGCAAATGTCAGCGAGGTAAAGTAGAACCTTATCTTACCCGGGTGATTCATAGGTTCGTTCTGTTTGGCTAAAGTGTTTATGCAGCCAATGGCACGCACAAGCCCAGTAATTATTTTTAGTTCGCTTTAGTTTAACGTATATTTTATAAAGCCAAGTGGATGCTTTATACAATTTACAATCTGCATTCTATACATATTTTTGCTGTGGAAGGGACTGGATCTGATATTCTATGGTGGTAACAGATGGGCGCATGCTATTTGCATTTGTAAATTAACACACAGCGAACAGTTTCCTTTAGATAGGATACGTTTTCATAATGTTGTGTTGTTTTTACGTAGTTTCTGCAATTTTGTTTATGATGTTTCTTTTAATGGAATAAAGTATATAAAATAAAATGAAGTTATTTCTATAAAGAAAATATTATCACATGTATGCAAATAAACAATTCATTTTATGTAAACACACTGTTCGGATTACTCCTCCCGCACAAAGTATTAATTAATTCGAGACGACACGTGTTTCGGGAATACGGTACCGAATTCGGTATTCGACT
>JARFOC010096586.1:0-12956 GCA_031763485.1 Osmoderma eremita | reverse complement strand
TTATAGTCACGATTACGTATAAGCTACTTCAAATAGGTTCCCGTCTCGGTTTCAGTTACTTTGGTGCTAGTTGGGATCATCACTATAGTAATGTACACAGTGTACTCAGGTACATTTTTGCTTAAATTGTATAAATTAAAGAATAAATGAATTTGTCAGTTTAATTTGTAAAGTTTATTTTGGCGAATACCGAATATATTTATAGGTATTTTTGCTCAAAACGTGGATACATTCGGTGTTGTTGACAAACGGTAAATGCCTTAAGAGCGGAAATATGCTTTCTAATCCATTCGAATTTTCGCTTAACGAAATCAGATAGGCTCCCCTCTACCTACCGCTACTTGTTACTAAAACTTTGAAATAAATTGCCAATTAGAGTTAATAAATCATCCTGTATATTGTGCATACTGGAATGGAGAATCAACATCTGTGAATAGGAGCGAAACACATGCAAGTGTAGAAAATCGCTCTAGTTGCCAATGTACTATATTTACGCTCTACACTGTAGCGGAGGCTCTCGCTTCTCTCGTCCAGATTTGGCGACGTTCCGCAGTAATATATTGAAATATTAGTACATATTAAAGTTCTAATACTTTTAAAGATGCATACACGATTTGGGTAGTTGTTTTTGCGTCTGCTTTTTCTTATTCAGAATGTTTTATTGCTTTTGTTTCTTATTTACATAGCGCAGGTACACGCATAATAAATGTATATGTAGTTGAATTCGAACGGTTGTATCGAATAGTTGTCTAGTGTCGGGAATAGTGATTGTGGATTTCCATTTTAGTGTTTCCAGTTTCCCTTTCCCAGTGCTGGATGAAACGAGACGATTGGGACAATTGGGTAAGTCGTATTTACCTTTCATTTTACCGTAACAGTTACGTTATATAATTGGCCATCAAAGATACATATACTTAAAGGTATTAGAGGAAAATTTTTATAAAATTGGATCTAGCAATTGTATACATTACATTTTAACTGAATTAAATCAAGATAGCAACACCAATTTCTATTTTCTTACTGATGAGTGTAATTACCTTCATAGTTAATAATTCCATTTGGAAGAAGGTTTCCGGCCTGTATTTCCATATCAAAGCTATCTCTCCTATATTTTTTTATTAAGGCAGGCTATAACGTTGAAGGATATTATTTAAGGGCACCAGTGACCTAAAAAGACCTTCTTAGCTGTTATTATCGTCATCAATTATATAATATATACATACCGGTCACGTATTAGCATGGCAAAGCTCGATATACTCGTTATCATATAAGATATCAAAAAAAGTTACTCAAGAAACTTCTAAACAGCCTTGAAACTCACATTTTTGAAATTATTTATATAATCCGCATACAAATAATTTCAAAAAATGTTACCATATCACCAGGGTGAACCAAACATACGTTTTCTTAAATGGGACACCTGTATATTATTTCAGATTTAGATTAAGCTCATTCCTCATACTTCCAAAACTCAATACATGTTCTGTGTAATGTGTACAATTGCTATAAATTGTCTGGATATTTCTATATACATACCTAAGCATATATAACTTTAACATCCAAATGAGACAAATTGCTAGGAAGATTAGATAATAGCAATATAGATAATAGCACGTACGTTCAAAAAATATAAGCATATAAATGATGAGGACTATGTGAGTCCGAAACAGCTGTCTGAACCTGAGGAATACCTGAAGCTATACAATCAGACGTGTTGTGTGATCTCAGAGGTATATTTATATATTGAATGGTTTATCAGTTTATCAATGGTAGAACGCAATTGCGCCTTTTTTACACCAAAAAGGTGTCATACAAAGTACAAATAATGTGGTAGTAATATTGGTAATTAGTTTTTGTCAAATGATTGAAATAATATATTTTTTTAAGTACTGTCCAAATATCAGTTCATTAAATTAACTGTAGACGCATCTGAAATATTTAATTAGGGTACTAACCTAGTTGTTAGCTGTAAAATATTATAATGAATATGACGTTAAATATCGTCGTAAATATAGTCGTATTTGAAGGCTTTGTATTCCGTTAACATATGGCCACAGATATTGCTGGCATACTGTATATACCCAATGTAATTTTATCGATTCTAGTTAGCACACAATTAACAATTGTACATTGAATGACCTAAGACAGAGGGGCGGAAATGACGGTTGTAGATCCCACAGTTCTTTGTTTAAATGTGCGTGTGATTCATTCTTTAGACCAAATATTCAAATGTAGTACTTTTCATCTTAAAGATTTTTAATGCCAAAAACAGTTGTAAGTAGAACTGTGCTTAAATACAGAAAAATGTAATAAAATTAATGAAATCGCTATCTTCATACTGTTTAGTTTATAGGTTATTACATAGCCCACACTTTAAATTTCCTACGAAGTTAAGTATCATTATTAATCTTAGGTAAATTATCTTTTTTCTCAATTCCCAAGGGACCTGCTTAATCCAATTACGTATTACTATGATAGACCTCGGGCCTACAGGATTATCTCAGGTTACGACTTATCTTGTGATCTGCAGGGACAATGTAAGAAATTAGCTTTATATTGGTTGTTTAGTATTTCAACCGAAGGGGTCCAACTCTTATAGGCAGAGTAGGGATACCCCCTCTCCTATTTAGGTCTCATATCACAATTAGTTGCCTATATATGAGAGCGTCTCAAGCCGAAAACATGCTTAAGAGGTTACCTGGCAAACGTTAAAAGAAGGGCGTTGCCCCGATGATACAAAACAAAAGTGTCATGCCTGCACATGACCGTGAAATTCGATATTAGGTGAAACTATAAAATTATGAAATTATGGGACCACATTTTGGTATTTTCAAATGCAAATGTTTATTTCAAGAGTTCCCTTCGAGATGCATACATATTACCGTTTCTGTAGTGTTGCCTGTGTTGTGTTTGCGAGAAAAATGTTGCCCAAAATGTCAAGATGGAAGATTGCTGCTTATTGAGTTTTAGAGGGTTTTAAATTATGTTCGTTATAAAGACATACATATTAGAGGATATTAGTATTGACCGTTCTGTGCATTTCATTGAATTAAATTAAAAAAAAAATTAAAACTACATTTTATATCAAATTATGTAGTACTAATTTTCTTTGAGATATCATCGTGCATAAAAATTAGTATTATATAAACTATCTGAGCAATAAGTTTAAAATTCCCGCTTGTAAGTAATAGCGCCTCTATGAAATTAGATGTGAACTAACCACCCATCATGCCGAAGGCGTTCCAATTTTATCTTCTGTATGAGTTCTCTCTGATTTGAACTATTAATATAAAATAAACTCAACGGTTCTTTTACTCTGAAAACGATGTTTTCAATATGTTTTCTTGTATTGTTCTTAATGATAACTGTAACATAGTGGTTCATTTAATAAATCAAATTATATGACTATAATAATATTTTTGAATGTATTTTAGTTATGATAAATGAATGGAATCTTTCAAACAGTTTCATGGCTTCTGTTCTTGTAATTGTTCAGAATGTATAATAAAATATTAATATTAATGTTTTCTCAGTGATTTATTTTATTAAGTTATATATTCTTCAAGAACTTGCTAATATCAATTGGTGTAATTCGATAATTTTGTAATTAAATTATGTATTATTTTCTCAACATTTTTATAGAATCTGTTAACATGATCAATTGTTTTATATATCGATTGTAAAACCGGTATTTCTGCTCTCCTTTGTCATATTTTAATTTTCAAAATAGTATTGGTCAATAGATCAGAATGGTTAGTTGAAAAAAAAAGTATACATCCTAACATCTCTCAAGAGATGAGTGTTTTTAAATAGAATATGACAAAGGGAGGTGGGAAAAACAAACGCAAAAATAAAAGAAATAAAATTACAAAAAAATATATAATTTCTACCGGCGCTCAGACAGGTTCGATATATTTGTTAATATTTTTATTCATCTTTCTGAGGAAATAAAAAAGAAATAAGTCGATTTATATATTACAAACGTACAACAAATATTTTTAAAATAGAAAATAGAAAGGAAACATTCATTCAATCGGATTATCATTATGTCATCATCGCCTTACAATCGTATTACAATATTAAAAATTACATTAAAAACATATTGTCTATAGGTACAATTATATATTACTATTATTATGAATTACAAAATTTTCCGACAAACAAAAATATTTACAAATACACTTTCAACTGTCAAAACCAACAGAAATAAAATATATAAACAATTGTTAGCAACATCTAAAATCTATATAAATTCACCAGTAGTAATATAAAAAGAAAAAAATCGTCTTGATTCTAATAAATTAATTATGTAATAATGTACAGTTTTGTAGCCCAAGGTACATTCGTTTTTTAAACATCATATATACCTTATAATCATTTTTATAGTAATTAACAATAGCGTTACCTTTTACCCTTGCTTTACCCTCATTTACAGTGATGGCTATTTTACAATATACATTTACGTTATGTTTACTTTTTATTAGAAGCATATCCTCATTTTATGCTGAGAAGTTACTGCCTATTTATTTCGCTTTATAGAATTCATTTTTAAGAGACTATTTTGATATTTTAACAATCTTAAATAAGTTATGTATATGTTGGCAGTATCTCTAATAGTTTAACTACGGGGAAAATTAATCTTATTGCCAACGCATTTGACAGTAATAAATCCTTAATGTCATATCAGAATACTTTAAAATCTTAAAAACAAGCTTCATTTGAAACATTGAATTAAGTTTGAATTATTAATATAATAGTTGATTGAGAAGAATTTAATAGAACGATAAAAAATATATACATCAACATAAGAAGAATGTCATTGGCTTTAATAAAAAGTTTACATAACCTACAAATGTAATCATTGTAAATAGTTATCATGTATGTAACACAGCCATGTGTGCTTACTTCAAAAATATTTTTTTTATTATTTATTTTGTTTAAACATGGTTTGTTAAATACAGATCAACTAATAGCCTCTGCGTTCTAGTATTTGCACAGTAACCGTTGTTAAATAATAGCTAATTTAAAAGAAAAGTACCTAAAAATATACAACATACAAAATATTACATATATATATTTAAAATAAAAATGTGATGTCTCATTTCTCATTTCGTTTTTTTCCTATTGCTTCATTTACGTTTTATGTAACGACAAGAATTATTATTATAAATAATTTTTACAACACTGGGTTAAACAAATATACAATTATATCTATACAGGTTGTTTACAAATTGGTGTGGGATATTCTCCATTAAATCTTATTTGAAAATCTGAAATTGCCTTTTGTATCACACTTCTCACAAGTAAAAATAGAATTCTACTTTGTACCCATAACCCCACTTTGGTTGCAAATGTAAAAATAGGTTGGTAGAACGTAATTACCACAAAAATATTTGATTTAGGTATTACAAATCTAGTTACTAGCTAGAAAATATTATTTCGACGCAATTACTGATTTGCAATATTGGTTGCCTTCTAAGGAGATCACGTGTGTTTTTTATTCTAATTGAAGTCTGTCCGTAGATGCTATGTTACAATGCAGGATAACCAAGTTCTGTAAATCATAAAATAACAATTTAGGAAACAATCAAAAAAATATACTTTATTAGCATTTACTAGCAATAAATGCTGAGATCTTTTAAAATCACATCATGGCAATAGCTAACCCAAGCGGCACAATTCAAATTTGCCGCAATTATTTTTAGTAACTTAAAGATATTAAAATACCCATTGATGTAATACAAAATTGTAGGTAATTTCACGCTATAATATTGAAGTTACTAAAAATAGTTGCGGCAAATTTGAAATTTGCTGCTTGGGAAATGATTAGCTTTTGATCTAATGCTCAAAAAACGTTCTTTAGTTCTTTTTATATAAAGTCATAGATTTGAAAAAAAAATCAGCAGATATGAGATACGAACTCTTTTTACACGATTGAATTTTTAAAATTTCTGGAACTCACGTAGATGCAGGTAGCATAGTACGAAGCGGCGACTGGTGGTGGCGTTACAGGTGGTAATTAGCTGAGATAGTAATGATTCGTACGGCGTCGTGCTGTATCTCTAACAGCTATACGAAGCCGCACGAAGCAGTACCATCTAAAGGTTCAGTGTCAATCACGCGACTGCAACGGCTATAGCCGCGCGGCTGTAGACGCGTGACTCAAGCGACTTTGCATCAACAAGTGATTTACATATCTCGTTCATATATTTCAACGTAAAACACCTGTTGATCCAAAGTCGCTTGACTTGCGCGTTTACAGCCGCGCGGCTATAGCCGTTGCTATGTCGCGTGATTGACACTGAGCATTAGCTAAAAATGCTCACCCCTCACGTCAGCACCAGCCGCCACTGACAGTACCTATGACACTGTGGTGTTCAGTTGTTCGATTGGGAATTCGATGGAGAACATTGCTTACCAATTTGTGAACACCTTGTAATTGGTAGATATGAAAAAAAAGCTTTTAATATACATATACGTATAAAAATCCTTTTTTAACAACGGTAACGATGCACACAAGCACATTAAAATTAACTTAAATTAAAACATATTTATACATATTTTAATCTGGCATTCGTTCAAAATATGTGTATGTACTATGAGATATAGAAAGGGAGAATGAAAGAAATCATGTATTAATTATCGATTCCGAGAAAGAAGTCATATTATCATTGTCTTTTATATTATAATTATCTCGATTAATTATTTTGTTTTTACAAGAGAATTTACATACAGTTTCATTTTAAATCAATTTAATATGTGTATATGTGAAGTGAAGTGTTTTTTTGCAGACTTACCAATATTGATTTTCGTTTAATTTTGACTTTAAATAGGGGAGGGGGGATTAAATAGGAATTCCAATACTGAAAAGCGGAGATGAAACCGACTGCAATAATTATGCTAGACGTTGTTTAAAAAATATTAGCGACTCTAATCAAGGTATGAGTGGAAGCAATACTAGAGTCGCAGCTAGGAGACTATCAAGCAGAATTCAGAAAGCAGATAACAAGCAGATGTGATGAAGCAATAGAAATTGAAGCAAGAATGAGCAAGGCAAACAGGTGTGCCGGGGCTATGGATCACCTAATTACTGTTATCAAGGGACGTACAACCACGGATATACAAGACGATACTGATGTCCACAGCGCTGTATGGTTGCGAGACGTGGGTGCTGAATACTTGCACCCAAGAGGTATTATTGAGATGGGAAAGGAAAATTATAAGGAGAATAGTGGGAGGAAAGAAAACAGAGGAATGATATGTTAGAAGAACAAACTATACGATATCTACGAAGAACCGAAGATTGCTATGATAGTAAAAGCTAGAAGAATGCAGTGGCTGGGTCACATGGACAGAAGGTCGGAAGAAACAGTTGGGGAGAAGCAGTGCTGACGGATTTAAGAGGCAAAGCCATAAAGAACTGGAGAGACAACGCCAAGGACAGAAAATTATGGAAGAGAATCACAAAGCTATGGGCCGAAACGCCTGCTAAAAGCTATACACATATATAAATAGGAATAAGTGTATTTGTGAGTAAATATTATTTATCAACGGACATCTTAGGTAGGTATATTATTTGATTTTAAAATAATTTTGGTAGAATAATTGCTCAATTTCAGAGCGTCAATAATAGGTAAGTCCAATGTTTATTATGAGATATGAATATTTCTTTGTTTCTATATTTTAATTAAAAAGAAACAATTCGAAATTTTAATTGCACTTCTCACTAAAATTATCAACAACAAAAAGTATTAATTAATTCTAAGAGGCACTTGCATTCCTTTTTACGCTTATTTCAGTCATGAGGTTTCTTTCCATATTATTATTACTATTATTATTATTTATAGCATAATAATAATTACTATGAACACCGCATTGCGATCAAAGACAATTTTCAATGTTCTAATTTTAAAACTATCATTACTGAATGAAAATAAATGAAGTGGTGAAGTGAAACTGTATATAATTCTGTTCTGCAGTTAAATAAACTGATTAAAGAAATGAAGCTGAATTCGCAAACATGAAGTAAAATGAGACGTAAGTCTATTTCATAAATATACTATAACTCTATTTCAATATATTTTATACATATACATCTTTTTTATCATATTTATAATTATTTATAAAACCATGTGTCACCAAAAAAAAAATTATAAAATGAAAATTAAAAAAGGACTTAAAGTTAAAAAAAATGTTCAAAAACGCTGTTGCAAAGACTTGTGTATTTAATTAAATATTTAAGCAAAACAGTCTTCTAAAATTGTATTGTTACTTGCTTCAGCTATATGTGTAAGAGTTTTATTTCTTGTTTTTTACTAGAACTAAGAATTGTATCAAGTCATTCTTCTGGATATTTACGTATATGTATGTATTTAATATATTTAATATGTTTCTAAACCTATTTTAGTAATATATAAGAAACTTTTCTAAATGCTTAATAATTACACTATCCTTTGTAACAACGTTTCCGACACAGCATATACCCATTTGATCACAGATTGATTGAATTATTCAATTGAATGTTAATGTATTTGCTGCCCAATTTTAACTGTTAAGAATTAAATTATATACACATGCGTATAATTATATTATTACACATTTTAAAAACCGTTTGTACAAAATCTGTCGATTATATGGGTCATGCTGTATATGTATATTATATATAATTTTTTATTTATAATATTTATATATATTTATAATCATTTATAGTGTATAACTTCTTAATTATTATTACGTGTAAATAGCGTGTTTACGTTTAAAGTGGCAGATTACGGTAGGTACGTAAATAATAAATATATTATAATATATCTTTGATTTAAAAAACCGCAAAATTTAACGTCGCATCCTCATCTCTATCGTCACGTAAACAACAAGTAATCAGCACCACCTATCGTCAGTTAGAACTCAGTACACCTCTTCTTAATATACAAAATTATGTATATAGATATAACAAACAACAAACAAGTAGTTGTACTTTGAAATCAGGGCCTGGCTCTTGCAGGGAACCACCGGTCTCGCTTTTGCGGTCTTTTAAATTCGTCCAAAGAGATCTGCGATATCTTCTGTATTATCATTATTATTAATTATTCTTTTATTGTTTATAATTAGAATTTAATAATCTTTTTTTCTATGTCACAACAATAAACTTTCTCATATTAACGTAATTTATTTATATATTTATTTATGTAATTAAGGCCGATACATTCAGTTTGAAGGAATCTGTAACAGAAAATCATATCATATCATAACTTTAGCTACACCAAGAACATAAACAGAAATTGTAAATACTTAAATGTTACTTTATTAGGGTAGAGTTATAGTCACACACGAGAAGGGAATATAGAGTGTTAGTAGCTAGTATAATTTCCCCTTTTGCTATCTTTTGGGATTTTGTCGTACCTTTTCCAACAATTTATGTTATATACTTTATTCACCGAACAGATGGGGTGCACAAAATGCGTGATACAAAAAATACGCTTTCTATTGGTTGGTAAGAACTTCCGAGAAGTCCATTGCAAACGATGTAAATGAAAAAATCGTATTAAAAAGGGCCCTTAAAAATTTAAGAAACGATTATTCGAATGATGCTATAGACTGTTTAAATAAGGGTGAAAATAGCATCATAAGATCTAAGATTAAATTTCTGTTTGTTTCCTGCTAAAAACAAATATAATAATTGCACTGCTAAAATAGGACAGAAACATAATAATAAATTAAGTTACTTGATTTAAAATGTATAACAACATAATCAAACATAACCACAACTTAACCCCTTTACTCCTCTGCAGCGTCGTGTATTTATTCATTTTCGTTTTGATCTGGTCTTTTTCCTCTATATTTGATATTTGTGCCTTTTTAAGACTCTTATACCAGGATGAAAAGTTATAAACACGAGTGAAATGAGTGTTTATAATCATCCAAGTGTAGTAGAGGCATTATACGCGAATTAAATACGACGTTTTATCTACGACTATCATAAAAAAATAAAAATAAAACGAAGTTACTATTCCGATTATTCTTATTTAGGCATTTCACATTTCACAACTCAGTAAAAATGACATGTCAAATGACAGATCAGTGTTTTATAATTCATAAAACACTAGTGTTTTATAAGCAGGTTTATGTATCTATAGTTACGTATTTAATGAACATATTATTTAATAGTTGTAGATAAATAAAATTAAACCTGGGATTTCTTGTTATTACGGCACAAGTATTTTTTTAATACCATATTAAACACCGTTTTACTAAGAAAAATTATATTCTTTGAGCCGATCATACTTAAATATTTTAACTTTCCACCTACGCCATCTTCTACATACATTATTGTTTATTTGTTCCACTTCAAAATAAAAATAAGATTGCAATGGGCAGCAAAAACATAAAATGAAAGTTTACTTTTCATTATAAAGACGAATATGTTTCCGAAATAGGTTACAAATGGTCATAACTGAATGGAAATAACTATTCTTGTTTTCCAGTGTAAAACCGGGTTAGCACGTGCACCATGCGTGATCATCACGCGGTCACTCCATCTGTTGGGTGAGCAAAGTATAGTTGACCCGCTGAATAGATGCAGTAGCGATGATGCGAACACCGAAAAGCCTGATTCACACCACCATATATGTATATATCTGTCATGTGAGAATGAATGTCGACAAATTAGTATTTGACATTACCCCTACAACTGATAGTAATGACATAAATAATAAACTAAACAACATTAAATTAAAATTACTCTTTGTAAACACTATTGAATAGCAAGTTCAATAATTCTTATATTATAAAGCAATTCCTTTTTAATTTCCAAAACCCGTTTATAGGTTTAATTTTAATGAGACACCAGATTTACCATTATTCACAAGGTTACTTAGAAATTATCATTTTTATGTACCACATATTGTATATTATACACCGTGACCCCCATGTTGTTCGCACCATATGGTAAAAACTTTTATTGTAGAGTTTTTTAAAAAGCCTTCTAGACCAATTGTTTGTGCGCGTTTGAAAATGATGGGGCAGTGTCTGCAAAGAAAAACGTAATTCATATATGAAACTTTATTATTAATTTATTTATTGAAAAAAATGTTTCGGTATTAGTTTTTGCGTCGCCTCTAACCACCAAAAAGCAAAAAATAATTTTCATAGCACTCTTGTTCTACCATTAAAACGACGTTTAAAATTTTAAAATAGGACAAAATGATCTTATTTATCAAAATGAGAAAAACTTGCATAGGGAAAACTTTAAAAACTATACATAATTTAGTATATTTCGGTTTTTAATTGACCTATTAAGTAGCAAGAAATAATATTTGAAAGAAAAAAATTGAAATGAAAAATTAAAAATTCAAATTTTGGTAACAAAAAATATTTCCACATGTGTCATATTTATATAATCTTTGGTATGTAGGGTGTAGGCAACTGAAAGTTTGTTGTAGCAATTAATAAATATAATGCTAACCATACCAAGTAATGTGCATAATAAAAATAAAAAATAAAATAGCCTATTACATTGATGAGTGAAGAAGTCTAGATATGTATTTCGGTAACTAAGTGGCCATCCTCAACAGAATCTACGATGGCTGATGAGGATGGCAACTTAGTTGCCGAAATACGTATCTCGAGTTCTTCACTCATCAAGGTGGTAAGAGGATATTTTTATTTTTTATTTTTACTATTTTAAGCCACCGTATCCTATTATTTTATATTATTTAGGGCCGGTTTTACAATGACAGCATAAACATAGGAATAACTATTCCATGGATAACCTATACCAACTTACACAACTAACCGGACCTTATTCTAGGAATAAGGTTATACTAGGTTTATCTTGGGTTTGTGCAACCGGCCCTTAGTACAGCTGGTATAACTAAATGATAATAAAATTGAATTTAACATATACACGGTCTTACGTGAGAATTGCTACCGCCCTCTTATTATAGGTGTGCTGGTGAGCCGTGATACGGCGAAATGTCGGCATTTACACATAGATGGAGTGCTGGTAGCAATATCTAACGTCAAATCAGTTTGTAAAACCGATTAAATTAATACAATTAATTTGACTACAAGCCTTTTACTTAATACAACCAAGGTGACTAAGATAATCTATCTTCTAAGGCACTAAATAACCACAGCTACAGATTACAATTTTTTACCTAATTACCACAGTTATACCTTATAATTTTTTTTTTAGATTTATGTTATAAATTTTTTTTTAAATAATTTTTACAACCCAACCCTACTGTCAACCTTACTACCAAAAATCAGTTGGCGATTTCTTTTTAAGTGTCACCATAGTGTAATACCGGCCGCATATATGATAGGTGTCACATGGGTTGCATTATTAAGTAAAAGTAAGCTATTTTAAAGAATATAAGGTTATGTTTATATACATTATTCTCATCATTACAACGTGAGATTTGTTGGTTAATCATCACATTTTGAATCTAAATTTCTTACAGAAACGTATTTGACCCCAATGTACAAGGGTTGTCCAGTTACTAAGATACGTTTGCGCGGCACACCGCCAACGTCGGTCCGGTCAGGTCGAAACCTGCACGCATTTTAGATGTGCATATGTACTTTATGGGTGGCTATTGTCATTGGCTTAGGTTCACTACAACGTGTGCAGTGACAGCCGCATAATGTCAGTTCCGATCGAAACATACTCCAAGTCATTCGTTTTTTCCATGCAAATAATGAAACACATACTGAAATTCATAAAAAAAACTGAAGCCTTACGGAGAAAGCGTTATGAGTCGAAAACAAGTTACTGTTAGTTCAAAAATGGACGCACAGCCCTGAACGATGATCCCGAAGGTGTGCGAAAAAAACCATCAACGAAAACGGATGATAATCAATTAAAGGTCGATACCCTGATGTACGGAATTGTAGGGGCTGGCGTTTCTTACACTTCTTCGTTTAATAAATAATAGAACCAGGACACTACTTATCAC
>JARFOC010096575.1:0-12958 GCA_031763485.1 Osmoderma eremita | reverse complement strand
AACATTATCCTCCTTCGTAGATTCTGCTGAGGATGACAACTTAGTTGCCGAAATACGTATCCAGGAGTTCTTCACTCGTCGAGGTGGTAAGGGTATTTTTTATTTTTAATAATCTTTCACTATTTTGTTCGGTCTATCAATTTTCCATTCCCCTTCCAGATTTTCTACTGCCGTAAGCCCTGCGCAACTTCAGCTGAACATCAATGTCTTCAGGAAATATGCTACGCTCTGGGTTTTGATGGAATATGTGATCTTCATATGTTCATATAACAACTCTAAGTTATAATAAGTCCGTCTTTTCTCCACACACTTCTGTTTCCTTATTGTAAGAAATAGTAGAGGAGAAAACTCTTCCTCCATTTCTTTCTGTTTTTTTCACATTTTGTATTTATCGATACCTCGCAAACATACATAGACTTCTTGGGTATGAAAATTTATGTAGATAATCCATCACTTACAAAAATTATTAGGAAATATTATACACACATTGAAAATATTCCTAGTTCTTCTAGTCTGCGAAAAATTGTAGGGGAACTTAAATTGTCAATCGGTATTAAAACCAATAAGAAAAGTTAGTAGTAATATCTTTATTTGATTTTTCGTTAATTTGTCAGGCAAATTACCACCAGTTATTCTTATGCGAAGTTATGCTGGCCATACATGGTAAAAGCAATAAGAAATTTAAAAATCTCTCGGGCATATGCCATGAATAGTGTTGCAGAAACAGTTAGTATTGAGTATCCTTTGATCAATAGCTTAATAAAAAAATCGTTAAAGCTTCAGTTAGATTATATGTATATAAGAATTAGGTGGCGGAAAATTATTCGGAAATAAAAATCGTTGTAAATAAATTTCTATAATTGGTGTTCCAACGCATTTGAAAGTCCATTTGAAAGTTTAAATTTAAATACACAAACAACATTTTATGAGTCCAATTTTATTTGTATCTGTGATACTATTACTAAACTATTACTAAACCAGAGACGTTCTTGATGACAGTTTAATTATAATTAAATAATTACAAGACGCCTGGGTAGCGCAGAGGTAAAAGCACTAGGCATCTGTAGGGGATGTCGACGGTTCGAATCTCCGTTACGGCAATCGACTTTGCAGCAGGGATGGTCGGTACTTCTCCCTCGGTACCCTCTGACGTACCCCGAGTGTACCCCTCCTGGTACACTCTGACGTTGACTGGCTACTACTTGTAATTTAGATTCCATACGGTTGACAATGGAAATCAACGTATTCCCGAGACACGTGTCGCGAATTAATCAGTTTGTTACGAGGTGAGGAGTGATCCGATGAATTGTGTTTATTATCTCAGCTTTGGTCGCTTTTCTACTGTATTTAGAGATAGAATCCAAAGTTTTAACAACTAAAGGATTCGTTCATTCATTGCTTTTGATGTATCCGCCCTGATACAAATCACACCCAAATGTTTGTTAATAAATGCACTACACGCTTTTTCATGTTTAAAATTCCTCTTCAAATCGCTGCCCAGAAGCTCTACTCTCGACGAGAAATATCCTGATGTCCAATGCGTTATTATTGTCTGCCGACTGTACCTTATTACGCGAACAAACCTTCCTAATCTCGTACAATTTATATGAATTGCTATCCTTTCGTTCATCTTAGTTTCGCTTGGTTTATTATCCGCCACGGTCAAGACATTCGTATAATGTATCATAAAAATCCATCTTTACGGTCACAATTCTGTATCGTGTTTCAAGACCTACTCTAGTGCGGATAGGTCTTACATATTCTGCTTGTTTCATCAAGTACCAAGTAAGTAATTAAGTATTTAAACTTTCACTTGCATAATTATTATTTCAAATTTGGTACCTACGTTTTTCTTTTGTAGAAGATTTCTTTCAAGATTTTACGTTTTAGATTTTACGGTTTTCTTAGAAATAAGAGAATCTATTGATCATTAACCTGTTTACTGTTGTTTCGAGCGATACCAAACATTTCTACTTAAAATTTTGCTCTTCTTAATGAAGCATCGCGTAATATATTTCTATGGCAGCCGGTGCTTCGGCAGGAATTTTCAGGCCATTCATTCGAAGTTTAACATTTTTCGAGATACAAAATCATTTAGTTCATATATCTTTCAGAATCATACCGTTATTCAAGTTAAATGTTTATCATAATTAACATCGTTACTATTAGAACTACATACAGTTGATTAAATTTGCAAAGTGGTGGATTTTTTATGTTAATTGAGATAGTAAAAATTACGGATGAACACCAAACGAGTATAAAAATGAGACGAAACTATAACTGTACATGGATAGAAGATTACATCATAACACAAATAAACACAAACGTAAACCCAAATAGGTTTATTCAAGGAATGACAAAAGAGGATGGAATAACCACGACACAGTCCAAAGAAATAGCAAATGAACTCAATAAGTATTTTACCACAATTTGAAAAAAATTAGTGCAGAAGCAAATAAAAAATCTGAACAATGTACCACGGACTACCACTACAAGAAAAGAAATACCACAATTCACATTTCAAGACACCACAGAAGAGGACATCGTAAAAATAATAAAATCTGTAAAAAATAACAAAGCGCCAGGCTTTGATAAAATTACAAATAACACAATAAAACAAAATATGACCAAAATAGAACCCATAATAAATACACTAATTAACCACACTTCAGGAAGGTACTTACTCAGATTACCTAAAAACAACAATAATAATACCCATACATTAAAAAAAATGACACAACTACACCAGAAAACTATAGACCTATCTCCCTACTATCGACAATAAACAAGATTCTCGAAAAAGCCATTCACCAGCAAATAATGAACATTTAAAAGAAAATGACAATAAATTACAGTCAATATCCTTTCCAGCCAAAATCAAGTATAACGTCAGCGGCGTACTACCTAACAAACACTATTCAAAATGAATTAGACAACAAGAAAACAGGAATAGTGCTGTATATCGATATGAAGAAGGAATTCGATACTGTGCCCAAGGAGAAATTAATAGAGAAACTCCAATATTATGGTTTTGAAGGTAAACAACTAAACCTAATAAAAAATTACAGAACAACAACAGAAACAACAGAAAACAAATGACAAAAATAGCAATATTGATTATGGTGCTGGTTGCACTAGAAGCAATGCTGAAATTCTAAGCTCCTTTTTGTTAGAATATACCAGGAAGCATGAATTAGACAAACAGATAGCTAAACTCATATTTGCAACTAATTGTAGCCTCTGGTCAATTGAACATAATGAAGATCGAAAAACAATTGAAATTCTAAGATCATATGTTTCACTTTCTAGATTTCAGTTAAAATCGGCCGTCTTACAAGAAATATTTGAAGAGGAGGAATCAAAATATTGTAAAAATCTGTCAAGCAAGTCAGTTTGAATGTCTCTCGATGGATGGTCAAATGTCAATACTTTACACAGAGTAAATCAAGGGCTCAGTGTTGGATGCATTGCGTATGATCTGTCGAAAGTATTTGGTCTGGTGAATGGTGGCTTACTGTTCCATGTCAATATGGTGTAAGAGAGGTGGGATACGATTTGTTTGGTTCATGTTTATATCTGCGCGAGCAGATAATCATATTACTGCAGAAATTACTGCAGATAATCATATTGGATATCATGGACTAGGCGTTACCACGAGTCATTTCAGAGTTTCCAAGGATTAATTCTGTGTTTATTGTTTATTGTTTCTGGTCTATATGAATGACCTCCCTGCTTCTATGTCCGGCTGTGTTGCCCTGTATGCGGACGACACTACTACAGTTGTCAACGTTGTGTATTGCGATGAGCTGGTTCATAATGAAAAAGTTAGCTGCATCAATTATATTATTGGTTTCTATAATATAATTTGCAGCGTTTCCTGTAGATAATGGTCTAGTAGAAATTGCTGCTGATTGTAGTGGAAGTGACAATAGATTATGGGTTTATTAAAAAAAAATGGACTGCAATCAACAATTAAAAATGATTAAAATTTTAGCCGCAGTAGTTGGGCAACAATTATTGCAAATGATTGGTGAGTGGAATGATGTTTGTTTACGCGAAAAAATAAAAAGAATGAGATGATTGTTTGAAAAAAAGTGCTTTAATAATTTCGGTTTGAATTAGTATTACTTGTGTCTGAAATGATAAAATAAAACGCGATAAAACATGCCTAACAGCAAGTAATCATTTATAATGTAATTGGTAAACAAAAGTTGAGGAATCTGGTAACTAAATAAAATAAAAGAATAGAAGTGTTCCCTAATAAGTATATTTCTTCAATAGAAAAAGTTATGAATTAAAAATTGAAATAGATAATGAATAATAACCGATATGAAGGTATAATGTATGCGCGCTAAGTTGATCGCCGTTGCGACAGTACGAGTTGGGTCACCTCTGATGTTGATGTTATGAAAAAGTTAGAATGAAAAGAATTTGGAACGATACGATTTGAAATACTTAGCTGTTTGACCATGTGTGAGTACGTGAGTCTTGAATGGGCAACTTAGGGGCTCCTAACATGAAGAATGGGCTTCGAAGCGGTGAAGGTAACACTTAACACGCACCACATGGTACTTATAACAAAAGAACAACACTGCCTTGTCGTGATCGGACCTAGACAAACGGCTTTTTCTGTCTCGAAGGGACGGAGAGGTGAGTTCCGGGGCCTTGTCTGAACAGACGAAGATGAGATGTTGGGCGGACGGAAAGGAACTCAGTTAATGTCCTGATCGGTGGGGAGAAAACCGCTACCGGGCCCTGATCAGACAGAGCCTCGCGAATGAGCCGAAGCGAAGTGTCGACAGGAAACTGAACTTGCTCTGGGAATTTTCTCCCGAAGAAGATTTGCAAAATTACCTGGACTGGCGAAGGGTTCAACCAATCACAGGCCGACAAATATTCATCTAAAAATATTATATATATAGCTTTACTAAATGAATCACGGGTTAATTACGTATTAATTCGTTCAGAGAAATTGCAATGTAATACGGATTGAAATGATATCTGACACAACTATATTTAATAAGAGGGAGATTAAACATAATTTAGAAATCGAATAATTACGTGCATGCCTTCTCTGTGCAGGGAACAGAGGTTTTTTTTTTGGTTGTCTACCTGATCCAGGATGTTTGTTACTAGGTGCAGGTAAAGTGATGACGTATTCGTACTGTCGGCATTTTCGATAATAAATGCAAATCGCTTTATTACTTATTTCATGGAAAAATTTGTGAATACCCCGCAGATGTTGACTAAAATTTACAGGAAAACAGTTCTTAAACTAAATAAATAGTTACGAAACATCATAAAATAATATTTTAGTATTTTAGAAAAAGAATTGTTTTCCGTTACAGGGTGAGTGTAACAGGTTCAACTGGAAGTTGCATAAGCACGCTCTCCTTCTTTAGTTAAACAAACATTTGTATGCATTAAGAAAGTGTGTAACACATACTACTTTGCTCATTTTGATTCAAATATTTTTCTACTCCTTGACTGAACGTTGCACACTCATTGCTCCTATTTAAAATTAAAAAGGTTTACAGTTTTGCGGTTAACTTAACAAGCTCCTTTCTTCTCGGCGTAGGTCGTAATATCTAGAAACAACGCACACATTTGTTTACCTATACCAATCATATTAATTAGCACAGAAATACAGAACAAAATCGATTTTTAAGCTCCAAAAATATATTGGAAAATTTAGAACACTTGATTTTGGAAGTTGTATTTATACACGTGTGTGTATTTGGCTCCTGCATTTTGTCCAGTTATACGGAATATCTATATCGAAAGGACAACAACCTCTAAAGTGTATGCGTACGCTACGAAAACGAATAAAATCAAGAGCAACTGACCTAGTTGTTTTCTGATACCATTGCCCATTTTGCTCCTCCACAGACTATTTATGAGGGTCGGATCGGCGCGTCGCCATTCACGCCAACCCGCCCAGTTTCTTCTAATGACGCCTGACGACATTATCATTCCTGGAGCGGGCGTGCTTAAGGAAGGACTGGATGGACCGTGCGCGCTTCCCTGCGGCGAAGGAAATCCAGTAACTGAAAAAGAGAATAGTAAAAAATAAATAAAAAAACGCACTAAGAAGGATGAAACAATTTTTTTCTACGCGCCATTGGTTCACCCTACACTAAGAATACAACAATTTTTTTTCGTAATGTTTTATAAAGCATAAGCTTTTTTTGTTTTTAACCACAATGGTTCACCCATAGTACGAGAAACAACTTAAGCTTTATAAAAAGTTACGAAAAAGAAAATTGTTCTCTCCTTAGTGTAGAGTGAACCATTACGGTTAAAAAAAACTTGTTTGGTCCTTTTTAGTGCGTTTTATAGAAAGCTTTTTCTTATTTTTTTTTAAATATATAATTATTTTATGGTTTTTAGGAATAGTGTAATTGTAATTTTACTATTTATTTATTACCTTGTCTTTAAATTGTACAACAGCAAACCATTTATTTATAAACATCTTCGAGTACAGGAGAACGAGAATTTAATAATACATACATTTTGGTTTTAAGGTTATGAATGCTTCTTTATATAGGTAAGATTCGATGAAAATGTTATTTACGACAATTTTCTTGATGTGTTTGACACTAGTATAAAACAATATACGATTATTATACTAGTTTTTGCTGTTCATTTTCAATAAATTTTTATCGTAAAACGTCTTTACTCTCCAAAGTCAACAATACAATACCGCCATTAAGGTGGGTATTCACTACTGTGCCCGGTTGAGCCGAGCAAACTGCGGAAAATCAGGCTGAAATATAATTGACGCATCGAAGTCTGCAAAATCCAGAGGACTTCCCTTGACTTTGTGGACATCGATGTCTTTAATTAGTGCAATTTATCCATAATTTCACTCCGCTCTAATTCGCACAATAATGAACACCCTCCATACCGCTTATATATATGCCTTTGCATTGCCGGTAAGTAAGGCACCTTTATCGATATTTGAATTCTGATGTGACAAATAATTATTTTTAATATTAATCCATAATGAAATCTGCTCGAAACTACAGGAATATGACATTGCCTTATTGGATACGGAAGTATGTAAATTTTCAAATCGCTACGACGTTCAGAAGTGTGATAAAATTGCACCAGTAGAGGTGGTGACCAACTGACATACCCGATGCAAGTCAAGTTAATACAATGCTTTAAAAAGGGAATCAGTGCACAGGTCTGTCAAAGGAATCGTTTTTAGTGTCATTCTTACTTTTATATTTACCTTTTCAGATAAAACGAATGCAATTTTGTTATGATTTTCTTTTATTTTATCCCATCGTATAGTTTTTTTTTATTCTTGCACTAAGCAACTGCCACCACAGTTTTACCATTTCTGATAAATTAACATAATATGGTTTAATAACCATCAAAATATGTATAGGCAAGTTCTGCATGGTTAGGCAGAGGTATCGAAAAGATCTTTTTCGCGACCGTTGATTAACTTTCATTAATCCATTATCCCCGAGTAACTTGGGGATAATGGAACAAGATAAAAGCCCGTAATCGTAGAGCTCCTCAAGACCTCGCTAAGATATCGACTATTATCGGACAAATCGAGTTTCAATCTGCTTCGACCAGTTAGCAGTAATAACGTTAAGCTAAATTATTTTCCAGGTCCCAATAATTATTTAAGGGAAAGGGTTGTAGGATTGCCTCATGCGGATTCTATCAACAGGAATATTTAGCTTTTATCCGCAGCTCAAATTATTTTACATGTTAATGTCGTTACTATTATTTGTTATGTTCTATTCGACAATTGTTAATAAATTAATAATCTTCGTCTTATGAAAGGAACGACTGCGCCAGAGTAGTTCTTTTGGAACTATATGGAACTAGATCGGGACCGTATAATTTAACTGCAAAAAGCTTGGAAAAGCTTGGAAAGCAAAGAACGATAACAGTTTTTTGGTTCAATATTACGCAGCGACTGGCGATTGTGGACTTCAAGTATGGTTTAGTTCCTTTGTACCGACTCCGATCAGACAGACACATTTCGTGAATGCCGTATAGAGTATACCGTATAAGTATAGAATGTATACAGTACACATTCGTATCCGGATACGGGAGTCGGACCGATATCGGTGCAAACTGCGGAGTCGTTCCAAGTTCGGATTAGTTCTTTTGTACCGACTCCGGCCGGAACGACACTCTCTAATCCCAAAGGAGCAAGTTTTTCTTATTTTATTTATTGATCTATCATTAACCGACTACAGAAGACATTTATTTTTGAATGAAATATTTGTCTTTACTGTAGACCTTTTCACTACTAATTAGTTTATCACTGCACAGTATTTACATAGGTCGCAAGGTAGAATCTATTGATTCTTCCACCCACATATCGTATTGCCCTGGTATCCTTGTTTATATATCTATTTCTTTTTTATTGAACGTGTTTACGCCCCGGTCGACCCGTCGAAGGCCTAAAGACAGTCACAAAAAATATGCTATTCCAATAATAAGAATCCAGAAATTTGTGAAAGTATAAAGGCAGCTGTGTAAGGTGTGCGGAAAAATACTAGAAATGCAACATTAATAAAAAGATAGGAGAAACCTAGCCCAGACTTTATTTTTCACACATCCAACGCAATCCTAGAATCCATTAATATAACAAATGTAAATGCACAAACACTTTTTAGATTAATGGGGATACAGATAAGAATATAATAGAAAATTTGAAAACTACTTTAAAACCGAAAGAAAAGGAAACATACCACATTCCAAGATTAAACGAAATAACGATATTTAAAAAAATGCAATTTGTATGCATGCAAGCACGAAATAAAATCCCGTTCGTTCTTAAATGCTAAATCTAGATAATGTAATTTATGTGAACATGCACTTTACTGATAAGCAATTCGTTAGTGTCAGTAGTTTGATAACACACATGCAATCTGTTCTATCAACTTGTATTTTTTTTATCCCTCTTTCTCTCCTCCCCTACGCGTACAAGCGACGCTGACGTAAACGTCTGAAATATTTTTCGTGTTTATAGGCTTTATGTACGTATATTATTGTATTTTGAAAATTCCACGAAGCTCTAAGCTGTACTAATGTGCATTATTTTAATTACTATATTTATGATTTCCAATTAGGGTAATTGTAGAAATTGTTACTGTAGATTTTGCGAAAAGCCAACTAAAGAGAAATCCTTGGAGACTGGTTGCAAGTCGTATGTTAATATTCTAAGGCATATTAATGAGTTTACATTGTGTCGCGCTTTGAAAAGAATCCATAGAATGCCCCACATTGAAATTTTTATAGAGGGATAACTGGCTGAAAAACTCATGTCCATTAAAAGGCCCGTGTCGCTGCACCCTTTCTCTTCTGGGTTCCCAAAGATTGTCTGTCTTCTAGGGTCTACAGCCTTGCGTTCACACGATTGACCCTTCACACAGTCTGCGTCAGTTCTCAACGTCAACTTCAATTTTCTGCAGGTGACCATTCAGTGCACAGTGTCCCGTTAGGAGACCTATTACTGTACAAAGGTGATTCCTACTAAGATCTAGTATTTCGTCAGCCTTTCTTATTGATATCTCCGTTATAAAGGTTTTGCCATTACCTTGCTTGATTGTATTTTTCCAGTATCCTTTGTATTCTTCTTGGACGCATTTTTGTATCTGCCCTAGTGCTGCGTTTTTAGACACTCCCAGGACAGGTTATACAAAATTTTTGCTAATGCTCATACCCAAGCATTTTTACAATGAGGTTCCATCAAGAGTATATAGAAGAGCATCAGTGTCTTCTTTCTAATAACGTTCTTACTCCAGAGAGCATGAGACCTATCAAATTGGAGGAATATCTTGAGAAAGTTAATAGGAGTTCACAGGTAAGAATAGAGTTTTTTTAAAGACAAAAAGGTACCCAATTGGCAGGATTGTCTAGTATCATATCCACGCTTTCTCAGTAATAGTATTCAGCTGTAATATGAATATCTTTTAATTTCGATATGTATGAGCCTAGATATACTACAGTGTTACAATATTGCCTTTTAAATAACACTAACCTTCAAAGACGTTAATGTCAGAATGTGACATTAATGCACATGTGATTTAAACTACTGTTATGACGGTTGAGTTCGTTACATCTGATTGATGAAATCTGTATGAGCGAGCTATTTTATTTATTCTGTGTTGCCAGAGAATTGTTTTATTGTTACATATTCATGTTTTATCGCTGTTTCCGCTTCAATATTTTATTTGTTGATTTTGTTTTTAATTATTTGTTATACCTATTTATTTTTTATTTGAAGAACTTCTTTAAACAAACGATGGGTAGAAAGTGTAGCATATGTGGTGCTTTGCAAAAGGCTGGTGGTGCACTATATTTTCACAGGTTAGTATATTACTATATATCTTCTACCAGAAAACTTGGTTTTATATGTTTAATAGAAGTTGTTGAAATGTGATGACATTCATTTTGGGTTAATCTTTTAGATTTCCACGAAACGAAGACCAAAGACTTATCTGGCTAAACTCCTGCAACATCACCGCAGATGATGTAAACCTAAAATCCATTGTTTGTTCGCGTCATTTTAAAGATGGCAATTATGATAATACTTATTGCACAATGTGTGTTACGCCATTGATGGTAACATGGAGAAGTAATCACGTTATTTATATTTTTTAAAACTTTAATGAACTTAACTCACTTTGTTCTCTCCTCAGTAATGACTTAACTCCGTATATACAAACAGCAACAAACAAATTAACATAAAAACAACTGCAAATATTAGTTTTTATTCTGAATATAAAATCAAAAAGTAAATTGACATGACAGATCATTAGGCAAAGGATGAGAAACTGAAAACTAGTAATTTTAACTTAATTCTTGTTCACCCTTAGTAAAAACTTTCAAAAAACGCTCCACACTAGTTTACATTCTCAGCAGTAATGGTAAATTTTCTGCTTGTTCTTCGTAGGAGAATAAACATCAAATATTTCTAAATTTTTCATTACATTTCTATAAAAATGTGCCAGCAGCTTTGAAAATAAAACATTCTTTCCTTTATCCGATATGGGAACTTTGCGCTTATAACATATTTGCTTTTCCTATTCTTTCAAAATTTATAGTTTAAGAAGATTCATCTTGAGTTAAGGTATGTTCTACTGGATTCTTTATTTACAGCTTTACTCTAATGTCCATTCACTCTAATGTCCAAATTTTAATTAGCTATAATATGCCTATCATTTTTATAAAAGGATTGTCTTCTTGGCTAATCGCTAGTAAATCATGATCATACTGCTTTTGCCCGTTAAAAATTCATTAAAAATATATTATCTGGAAATTTATTTTGGGCAATTATTACCATGACCTGCGGTGGCAATAATCGCCTTTGCTCTGCCCTTATTTTTCTTCTAGAGTATTGTGTATCCTCTGTTTCGTTTTTTACCAAGTTCTTTTCTACTTAACCTAGTATCAGGTGTATTGTCTCTTTTGGTTTGGTTGGTGCTAGAGGTCCACTTCGAAAGTGTTATCCAGCTGTCAATATTGTTCTGAATATCCTGGAGAACAGTGATACCCATTATTATCTGTTCATCTGACGTTTCTTCTAGGAAAGAAAATCTGGGCTGCTATGATTTATCTCTTCAGTTTTTATACGTGCGTGCAAGTCTATACTTTCCTTCGAACAAGTAGAACCTGCATTTGCAAAACTTTCATTTAGCATATTGTAATAATCTTAAACATAGCTGCTGTTAATTACTGATATGAAATTAGTAATTTAGTAACATCTTACCTATTTGTTCATGGTACAGTTTATATTTAACAATTTCAGCATTAATTTGTACCGGCAATTTATTATTTGAACTCCTACTACTATAAACGTGTTGACACTATACATTTATCTATGGTTGACATACAAAAAAATTAGGTTACGTATCAGAGTACTATGTCAAATTTAATTCAAATTTCGCGTGTTTCTCACGCCGTGCCCCACGCGTGGTCAAGTGCGAATAAGAAAATATCAATAACCGTTGTTAGATAGAAATGCTAACGTTTTTTTATGTCTGTGATGTGTTGGGAAACACGGCGGTATCCATGTAATATATATGCACTACTTAATATATTATTTAGTTGATAAATTTTTAACTTTGACGTTCTTGTTTATTATTTTTTTCGTCGCCTAGTAACGCACCTAGTTACTAGTACTAGTACTAGCAAGATGTTTACATATTTGGTCGCCCAGATGAATCCCGCTTATAGGTCATCGTTGACGACTGCTTCTTTCGATGCCAACCTCGACTGATGAAAACTGTACTGGCGGTTCTCTTCTGGGCTGGTTTATCGTGTGAATACGAGTAGTTAATTTGCAGAAATCTTCCGAAAACCTTTTTGTATTGTATTGTGTTATGTGTGAGAATATGTTGTGATTTTACAATGTATTTGAAAAATAAATATTCTTTTTCCTAGTAACGTTAATTAGTTAGTTATCCCGTTATGGCTGGACTTAGTATATCATTATTTCCACTGTATGGGGTTCTAGTTAACTACCCTTATTGAATATCCGAATAGTTGAAGACACTTCACTTTAACAATTTAATTTGCAACCGACAATAAGTGCAAAATGAAACTATGTAATGGTCGCGTATACTGCAGACAAATCCGACAACGATAAGATAAGATCAACAAGAAGACAAACAGGTGGTGGGAAAGATCATAACAATACACATATAACGTACGGGTGAAGACTATTACGATTCATATTTGTCTGTATCATTTAGTTTGAATGCAATTAAAACGGATTTGGGTTCCTTACTTTTACGTGTTATCATATTATTATATCTAAGGTAGATAACCCAACTAGCACAATAGGTATCTGGGAACGTAATTACGACTATTAAAATGACTTTGAAGTATATCGCGAGATAATATGTACACATAAAGCCACCTGTGTTAAAAACAAAATGTTATAGAATATAAAATGAAAGCGTATAAGTATTTTAGA
>JARFOC010096565.1:0-12960 GCA_031763485.1 Osmoderma eremita | reverse complement strand
AATTAAATCTGAATGATGGTCGTCAATTTTAACATATGCTTTCCTACCTGACAGGTATGACATGAGCCAATGTAGGAAATTATCTCTAAAACCTAGTGAATATAGTTTTTGGCGCACTATCTTAACATCAACTGTATCAAATGCTTTGGTGAGGTCGAATTCATTCGAATTTAAAACAGAACAATAATTTGTAAAACGCGATTACATTACGAGCTTTCATCGCCTAAGGCCCTCGGTTGAACGACTATTTTGATTAACGAACAAGACCACGAAGATGTATGAGGTTGGTGCATTAAATCATGATTTTAATGATTAAAGTTATCGCTCTGTGACCGATTTATCTAGTCATCAAGTGATAGCAAAGGACCTGTAAGCGATGAGACTTAAAACTTCATACTTAAACTTGTTGAGTGTTTAGAATATCGTATGTGGCCCTGCTGTATATAGAGGATACTTTAGATTAAGTCCAGGCGGAACATAAGCTTTTTGTCTTTAATGTGTAGCTTAATGTTGACATTGAGTAACATTAATTTCTACAAAATTCTTGAGTAGAAATCGGATTTTTTCGAAACTAAGAAATAGAGCGGTAATCGAAGATCCAATTTTCGCTGGGGCTCCTATATGGTAGAATTTAGTAATTGAAAGAAGAGAATTTCTTTTTATTGTCCAGATATAAGCGACTCTCCCTTCGTATTATTTTTTTCACGTTCGAGCACGTTCTGCTTACTGGTTATGTATCTATGGATTATCGCATACTTCCGTCGAACTCATGAATTCGTAGAACGATTGATTTATGTATTCTTCAATGGTTTTCGATCGATTTAGAGTTCCGTTCTAGTTCGGGTGTTCCTCAAGGTTCCTCCCTTGGGCCACTTTTGTTCATAATATATATAAATGATTTGTTAATAAATCTTACATATAGGGTATTAGTTTATGCAGATGACCTTGACATATTTACGCGTTGGTGCACGCTGAACAACTTTAAATTAAATGCTAACAAATGTCAATGTGTATTATTTACCAGAAACAAAAACCAAGTTGCGCCAATGTGCCATACTGATCGGAATAATGCAGCTACGGGCGAATAGATTAGGGATTTGGATGTGCTTTTTGATAGCGCTCTAAGTTTTGTTCAACATGTTCAGAATATCGTCTCCGCTTCCGCTAAGCGACTTGGCTTTATAATGAGAAATACGAAACCGTTTAATGAAGTACGCACCCTGAAAACGCTATACTCTGCATTTGTAATAAGTTATCTTGAGTATTGTAGCGAGATTTGGTCGCCATACTACATCTGCCACCAATTAGCTTTGGAAAGAATTCAACGTCGGTTTGTAAAGTTTTTATGTTTTAAAATTGATGGGGAATATCCCCTAAGAGGTATCGACTATAACACTTTACTTGAAAGGCACAAAATGGAATCATTGCTAAACCGTAGAAATATACAATCATCTCAGTTTATCTGGAAACTGATTAATAAGAGACTTGATTGTACAGATCTCACCTCCATGGTTGATCTTCATGTTCCTCGCAATTCATCTCGTTATTCTTGCACTTTCTCCCTACCCACTCCTAAAGCCAGTCTTTTACTCATTTTCTCCATTTTTTAAATGTGTAAACTGGCAAATCATTATTATATTTTCTTTGACGCCATGTTGTAGTTTATATCGGTACAGCAACCTTGCGTGCTTTATATGTTCGTTTACTATAGTTGTAATTAGACACCTGCGATGTATATGTGTAAGTGTATTGTATTCTGTATATGTCCTATAATTGGTAGGTGTTGGACAATAAAGGTATATTATTATTATTATGTAAGATTTAATAATTGGATAACTGGAATCTTGAGTTAAGTTTACACTAAAACTACAACCCAACACAATAATTCCCTCGGAATTGTGTACTAAAGAAGCACGTCCATTTGAGAAGAGAAACCAGTAGTATATTGAATGAGATTAATTGCATTACAGACTCCCTTCCTTGTTAAATATACCTAACTAAATGTTGAAACGTTGATTGAAACGAAACGAAATCAAGATTGCTTAAAACCTTGGCACACAATGCATGTCGGTGCCTTTATCGAGAGTTAATGTACTTGAAGAAGATAACGCGATCACTTTATATGGTCTGCTCGAATTTGGCTCCTATCTTTTTAGTCGACAATTTGGTAATTAATGAATTTAAATGCCGTTCATTTATTTTTTGGGCAAGAAGTAGACAAAGTATAGCGGCGGCCGAGTAACGATAAGAATTTTCTTCTAATTAATGTTCTAAGTAGTGCCTCTTGCTGCTCATTTAACTGTAAAACGTTCTCGTAAAAAGAAAGAATTAGTTGAATTAGTAGAATGTTAATTATTAGACCTATTGAAGCATATTAATTGGAAGTTTCAAATGTTTTAATCAGAAGAGAATTTTAAAAATAAATTGTTATAAGATTTTTAGAAAATATGTTGTTGTTTAATGAATACGGCAAATGAGGGACGTTATCTATACGGACTGCAAACAGAATTATTCTATTTATTTAAATATCCCTCTCTAAATTATTTCAATCCTGTAGATCGTCTCAACCTCCGAATGCAGTACAGAGCTTATGAGAATTCGATACACGGTTGGCAAATCGTCGAATCAACTGTATACGTCCTCGTATGTCTCTGAATCCATCACATGATAAACATCAGCAGTGTTTTTCTTGCAGAGAAATATATATTCAGCACTAGGAACAAATCCGTTATCATCACCAGCATGAACTAATGCAAAACTAGGTCCAAACCCGGTGGTTTCAAACCAGTACTTAATCCTTGGATAAAAGCTTGTCGACTATTTTGAGTTGTAGTGTCTGTCCAAGTTTCTTTTACTCCATGCCCTGTATTCACCCATGAGTCACCAGTATATATTATAGTTCGACCTGAAATAATTAATGTTACAGAAATGTCAAATAGCAAGAACTAAATTGTACCTTCTTCTCTAAATTTCTTGATCGCTCGTAAGTAAGTGTGCCCCCACCGAATAATGTCGTCTCGTTCGATGAGTATACTTTTACGTTCTACTATTTTAAATTCGAAACCCATATCGTGTAACAATCTATGTAAAGTTGCCCGACTGAAGTTGGGGAGATCATCATCAGCATTGACTGCAGCAAGAATTGCAGTTAATGTAGGTTGCATATTCTGTATAAAAAAACTATGCGCTTTAAGTCGAATAGGTGCTTGCGTGTTGTCACCATATGTTTGTAATCGGTCATTTAGTTGTATCCCTTTCCCTTTCTTGGGTTTTTCTGAACTTGATAATGAACCAGTTTGTTGCTCCTGTTTTATATTATATATTGTACGCTCGGAGCAACAAAAAGCTTTACTTGCTTCTTGAACGGCAGCACTCACATTCATAGTTTTATTAAAATAATTTAAACATTTGCAATCATACACTCCTTCAGGCTAAATTTTTCTCCCTTACGCCGTCTTCTCCCTACAGGCTCCATTAATGCAATGAAAACTGTAATTAAATGTATGGGTTATAAAATTTCTAAAAATCAAGAAAAACATCCATATTACCCTGTGTACGCGCGAGAAAGATGGAAGCGTTCTGAAAAGAACGATTTGCACAACTATATATAAACAAATTAACATTGGATTTAACTAAAAATATTTGAAAACTACGACGATAACGATTGACAGCAGTTGACGCTAATAGATAGATAGATAGGTACTTTGCCGACGACGGCATATGTAAATTAGTTGCAACTTTGCAATCGGAAGATAGCGCTAATGACAGCAACTAAGGATAGTAAGAGATAAACGTTGCTATTATATCCCATACTGCAAACGGAGGTTGAGACGATCTATAAGCAGTTTTAATATTTGCACAAAAAACTGTACTATTTTTATTCTCTTAACGTGTATCCAACTTCGGTTTATTTACTTGTCCAATGTTTGCGATTCATATCCATATATGTACCTACATACATATGCAAATCTTTTTCTATAATGTGTTTCACTTTGGGGTGAGAGTAAGTGCGTATTTGCAATGAGCCCTGTACCTTCAACTCGAAACGATTTGTACATGGGTTATCTTACACACCAACAGTTATCTGTTGCTGCATGGTTATTTTGTGTACTGTGATATGCCTCTCCTTTTTTCAAATGTAAATGTAAGCTGTACTGTATTAAACGCTAATATGTGCTTAACTAGGTAGCAGGATAATTTTGAATACTAATTTGTATGTGTTTGAAAAACAATTAAAGCGATGATGTAAATTTACTATAGTTAAACTGTTATTACACCTTGATCATTACTTTTATAAAATATTAATTATTTACACAAACATCATCTTATCATACCGAAAACTTTGCAAAATAAATTAAACATATTGCTGTGTTGAGGGAATTTAGCTGGCAGTTTTACATTATCACCAACTGCATTTCTGAATCTCAGCAGTCTCAAAATTCTTGTTGTGTATTTTTCGGAAAGGGCATACACACGTATGTTATTACACAATTTGAACCAATGTACTCTTCTTCTGTGCACACACAATTTTGCACGAAAAGAGTATTATAATAGTGCATTTCTTCCTGAAGAACTTTCATTAATTCAGATATATTGGGATCTGCTTCCCCGATCCGTCTGTTGAGTCTGTTATGCCATCCTTCTACAGAATTTGTAGTCCGATGACGTTTTCCGTCGCAAGTCCATATTCGACGAGAATTAACAATCCATTGATCAAAAAAATAATCGTTAAATTTAGCAATGACTTCATCGGTAGGAGAATTTTCCATTATACAGAGCCAACCATCTATAACTTTATCAGCAGATGAGCTAATGCAGCACACTTCTTTATGTGGTTTCTTACTTCCTCGTTTTCCTTATACAAGTTTGTTAGACCTAAATCTTGTACTATACGCCAAAAGGCTTGATTAAAATGAAAGTTACATCCTTTGATAACTGTAACTGGAAAAACTTCTTTTAAAGCATTAATTGCGGCAACTTCAAAATCCAAAATACATTTTTTTGGTAGGGAATTCTTGATTTTATTTTTTAATAAGAAGAAAAATCGTTTATACGTGGCCTCTTTCTTGTCGGGTAGCATGGCATATACGACAGGAATGATGTTTGTTCTTTCTTCTGTACTACCAATATCCACGTGAATTGTATATAATTGGCAAAACATTGAACTACAGCTTCATCGAATAGGAAGCAAGAATCTCTTCCTAATAAATTACCTCCGTCCATTGTAAATACAAGGATCCTGTCTTTCATACCATCGTCAATTATGACATAGTCTTTCATAAATTCGGGGACCTCTATATCTTCTTGTTTTTTTCGCAAGCAAGCTAATGCCTAGCAATTTGTGTGGCTCATTATATAATGCATGTGTCACTGATGTAGAGTGTGGAATATTTGTAACGAAATCCAAACCCCTGTCCTTAGCAACTATCATATCTTCTTGATATATTTGCGATACTGGTGCCATTTCTTCTCTTGCTCTCTTTTTGGCTTTATATAAGCACTTATCCACGAAATTTTTTGCAATATCTTGCAAAACAGTTACGACTTTTCTCACTTAAAACTTTTGATTTTCCTTCATCAGTAACAATCGATCCTGGACAGTTCCTGTTTATGCAACTCCATCGAAGAGTTAAGTTTTTGTTTTTTGCTTTTAAGTTGAATTTGTATACAGAATACAGAATGACTGGTTTTCCACATTTTCATTCTATCATTTCCAGCACAAACAACCTAATAATAACGTTACTGCACTTACAAGATTTCCGAAGAACTTATTTTAGGAATAAGCAATATTTTATATCGTCCCTATATTGGTGGAGTTTATTGTAAACATTTATTCGTTATGCAATTACAAGTATTTATAAACTCACCACAAATTGATTCTTAATCCGTTAACAACCCCTTAACAGTCCCTTAACAACTTTTATCTCTTATCCGAGTGAATATATATTCAAACCTGTACCTTAACTCCTAGTCAAGTTTAATGTAAAAATAATTCTTAATCCCTGGAGGAGTTCAATAATTCTCTCTTAATAGCGGCTTAATGCTTTTATTGGGTATTTTTCGAAGCCCGAAAGGGGACGCAGGAAACGTGAAGACATCAGTTTCTACATTTCTTTTTCAATTAGAATTGATAAAGTATAAGTAAAATAAAACCAGGTGATAAATATTAAGTGTCCTACTTTTCATAAAATCTTTAATGTCAATTTATAAGCACAGGCATATCTTGAACTTGAAATCTTGTATTATTGTGCCTCATATAATCCTGGACATGTGCCTAATCCAGTTCAATGGGATTTAAAGTGCAGTGGTATGGTGGTAATGTCCCTGTTGCGCAGCTCCTTCATCGAGTGCATATTTATTGTACTGGTTTTTTTTGTTGTGAAACTATTTCCACAAAATCACGTTTTAATAATTCTTCCACGATGGAAACTGATTCGTTTGAAAATAAATACGTAATAGAAGACAAGAGAAACTGGGAGAATACAAGTGACACAGAAATTGCATTGAAGTGCATTGAAATTGACAAATGACAGAAACAGTGATTAATACCAACAGCCAGCAAATATATATGGCAACAATCCCCGTTATAGAAAGGGATAGCCTTATACAAATACGTCTAAAATAGAAAGGGATGGATATGGTCCATAAGAGCAATACTTCCTTTAAAACGTGAGCTGCACTATAGCAGTAGCTAGTAATAATGCTTGTGATATCGCTATTTATTTATTTTTTTCAAAATTAATTAGCGTTCCTTTTCAGATTATTGATATCTGTTATGATCTCCGCGACATTCACATAATTTAAAATTCGTCCAAAGTTTGGAGTGGGTTAGACCCCTATTCGGGCGATATCTCGGCCAAAAAAGTGCTTTTTGCTTATACCAAAGGACTCTGGGAGTCTGTAGAGTTTCATTGAAATCTGAATTTTACAGTTACAGGTGTTTACTTGTCAGTACTTACGTATTCAAGCATTAATTGACCTGCTTTACATCAAACGACTCATCCGTGTATGAACTTATTTATTTACAACGTTGTGTTTTTTTAAAATTTTACAAACACAGCTTTACATGGAAACAATTACAATACATTTATCTGAATAGAAAGTGTGAAATTATTTTTGATTAAACATTGAATAAATATTGGGACATATTTCCCCGTTAGGTGCATATGCACGTATACCTACATGTGGAAATATGCACATATCGTGGAGAGTGGAAAATATAGATTTGCATATTACATATGCAAAATGCATATTTTAACAATTTTGGTTAACGGATATGCAAAATAGATTTAAAATAACTCGAATAAGTAGTTATTAAACATGTATAACCTTTGAAACAATATCGATAAATACCTGCAGCAAACAGACAGGGGCGGCATTTGGTATTTTCTCAACTTCCAGTGTCTAATCTCGCCAAATCAAATCATCAAATTGTTTATCATCAGGGTTAATTGAATACGCACAGGACTGCCACCTATACGATTGTTATTTGAATTTAATATTAGAGTTCCATTAATATCCCAAGTTCAATCGGTAAAGGCGGTCTCTGTTTTGTAGGGAGTCCCACCAGCGGCAATTAATGGGTCCGAAGGGCGATGAGGAAGGCCGTATGCTGTTAGTTTAGTTTAGAAACAGTCGACATAGTTATTACGTCGCGGTACAGTACATAATAATAGATTGCCGTGGTAATGATGACAGGGATATCTGAAATGTTTACGGGAGCAATGAATTAAATTAAAACAAACAAACTTGCAAAGTCAGAGAAAGTCAATGAAATAAAGTTTGTGAACGGAATAAAAAAAAGATAGTGAGAAAACGAGTGCAAAAGAAGGCGTGATTGGAAAAGTGTAGTGAGGAAGATTTGGAAGGAGTTGGAACGAATGACGGCAAGACGAGAGAAGCCAGAACGGGGTGGTACACGTCATACACACACATACAAAGGGTATTAGATAAGGTATTTGATAAAGCAATTCATTTGTTAAAATTATATATTCCTATTACACTGGCCAACACCAATTTTTTTCCTCATTTTATGTTACTGTTATTGAGCATCTCTAGGACCCTGACTAAGAAAAAAAAATACCTGATAATACAGCTTTACTTTTTATAATTTACAGTTTTATTATCTTGACTAAAAAATACAAGAAAATTACTACATATTTAAGTAAAATTTCTATGCAACACTATGAAATGATCTTTTATATGATTTCCTTGAAAGAACGACTTCAGGTTGATTTCAGTGCAAGCTCCAACAGTAGTCGGCCATCATATGAGATTCCCACCTTCCTGGATAACGCTCTTCCATTGTCCGTATGCCTTGATGAAATCTTTCACCCTGCTCTTCACTAAAGTCTACCAGATTTTCTGGGAATCGCTCTAAATGTGAGTGCAAGAAGTGGATTTTTATGATCATGTTGCACCCCAGCTCTTGGATGCACTCAACAAACTCGATATAGTTGTCGGACTCCTTGTTCCCAAGAAAGTTAGTTATAACCAAAAGAAATGACTTCCAACTTTAAAAATTCGACTTCATTCATTGATTTGACAAAATCGGGATCTTGCACGAGTTTCCTAATTTGTGGTCCATCAAATATACCTGCTTTTAATTTCTCGGTACTTAATCCTGGAAACTTGCGCCGGAGAAAATTGAAACATTCGCCACTTCTGTCAATGGCCTTCACAAACTGTTTCATTATGTCGCATTTAATATGAAGTGGTGGAAGTGTGATACGATCTCGGTTAACTAAAGGCACGTTTATAACATTTTTTGTACCAACTTTCAGCTGCTCTCGCACCGGCCAAACTTTTTGTGACCAATGGCGCTGCTTGTCTCGACTGTCCCAGAGACACATAAAACATGGGAACTTTGTGTATCCACCTTGTTGACCTATAAGGAAGTTAACCATTGTCAAGTCAGCACAAATGGCCCAGTTGTGGTCTTAATACTAAATTTTTTCCATTACTTTAGAAATATTTGTGTACTCTTCCTTCAAACTCGTCGAATGTGCAATATGTATAGATCCATACTTGTTACCGTTATGAAGTAAAACATATTATAAACTTCTTTTGCTGCTGCCTATAAAGAGACGCCAATCACTAGGTTGGTATTTTTTTAAACCCATCTGTTGCAAAATATCTCTAATATTACAAAAGACTAGCTCCTTCCCTTCAGAAAAAATACGGTAACAGATCCTTTTCTCGGATGCGATAAAAAGTAATGTTGATTTCCGGAACAAGATTTTTTTTTCTTTTAAACGAGATGCTAAAATTTCAGAAGCTTCTTTTGATTGGTTCAGATCTCTTACTAAGTCACTTAGTTCCTTTTGATTAAATCGTTGAGGTTATAATTGGCTAAATATGTACTCTGAATCAGAGTCTTCACTTGATGTATTTTGTATGGGTTTATGTAGTTTTGGATCATTAGAGAATTTAGATATGCTGGCTTGTACCTTACATGATTTTAGTTGAGGTCGTACAGCAAAAGATAAGTTAGCATATAACCACTTACTTTGATTTTCAGAGTTAATTCTATTTATTTTCACAACGCAGAAGTAGCAATCGTTGTGATAATTTGAGGTTCTCGCCAAATCATGGGTGTTTCGAACTTTATTGCATTCCCTTTTCCATTGTACCAATGTCGCAGGCACACAATATATTTCTGGTACACAATATGAGGTACCCGTGGTTTGTCTTGATTGCACAATGTTATTTTAAACTACTGAAGATATCTTAGTGTCCGTCGAAAGACAAAAATCAAAACAAAATTTGTAAATGCGGGTAGTAAGCTGTAATCCAAAAACAAAAGCTGTTGGAGAAACACTTTAACGTAAAATGCACACCGAACTGAGGAATTTTTTTTTGTCGGCCTGGGTTATTGTTACAGTAACATTTTCAAATTACATTTTCAAATATATCATTAGGTTTTACGATATTATAAAAACGGTACAATTTCTTGATTAGCTCATTATAATTAAATTAGCAAGTGTCAGTTAATTGTCGGTCAGAAGTTGCCTGGTTCCTGTCAACTTGACATAAATAAAAAGAATCAAAATTTATCATTATTAAAATTCATTAATTTAATTACCAATTTCTAACATTGCAATACACATATTCGGGTGGCGAGTTGACTCAACTCTAGAAGAGAGTAATTCCCGCATTTAAGTCATAATAATTAAAATTTAACCGTAATTAAAATGTAGACTTCCTTTTAAGTAATAATTATGTGTTCAATTCCTAATTATCGTTAATCAGCAGCTGTAGTACGAATTAACTCACAATTAATGTTTGCGCCTGTATTATTGGTTGTTTACTTAGGTAGAGAAATTTGGGAAAATTCAACTGATACGCTTTTAAAGAGACCCTTATTACAGGGGGAAATAAATGACAAAAATTTATATTTAGGAATCTTATGAACAAATTTCAGAAATTAACAATGAGGCTGCCAATGATGTAGCTCTGCTCCAACACGGGCATTACCAATAAACGATTATTTTGATATTTTGTGATTTATTTGCAACAAGTGAATTTAACCGATAAACGACCTTTAAAAATGTTTGCAATTATTTATATGTTTATATATATTTGATTGTCGTGTATGTATGTATAAAGATACGCCGAATAAATACAACTAAACTCTAGCAAATAGGTAATGAAAAGTTGAACATTAACAAAGCAAATAAATAACAGAATCCTGGCAACATATAGGATAAACAACATTCCATAATTTAATTTCCTTTAAAAAATTTCTTTATTAGAACCTTTTAAAATACGTAGTTGAGCTTCATTAATTTCTGACTAAAATTTAAGAGCAGTGCTTTTTAATTAAAATTATAATTGAAACCACCCAGATTTTCAAGTAATGTGTTATAGTCGATACCTCTTAGTGGATATCCGCCATCAATTTTAAAAGATTAAAATTTTATAAATGGACGTTGAATTCTTTCCAAAGCTAATTTGTGGCAGATGTAGTATGGCGACCAAATCTCGCTACAATATTCAAGATAACTTATTACAAATGCAGAGTATAGCGTTTTCAGGGTGCGTACGCCATGAAACGATTTCGTATTTCTCATTATAAAGCCAAGTCACTTAGAGGAAGCAGAGATGATATTCTGAACATGTTGAGCAAAATTTAAACGGCTATCAAAAAGCACACCCAAATCCCTAATTGATTCGCCCGTAGCTACAGTATACTTTACTTTCAAGTAATGGATACACATTAACATTTGCCAGGATTTAATTTAAAGTCGCTCTGCGTGCACCAACGCGTAACTATGTCAGTGTTTGACTGAATCAACTCTACATCTTCCTGGGTGGCAACAAGTGAGTAAATTTTAAGGTCATCTGCATAAGCTAATGCCCTACATGTAAGATTTTCTAATCATTTATATATATATATATATATATATATATATGTATATTATAAACAAAAGTGGCCCAAGGCGAGAACCTTGAAAAATACCCGACGTAGAACGAAACTCAGAAGACCGAAAACCATTGAAGAACACATAATTCAATCGATTTTTTAAATACGATTTTATGAGTTCGACGAAAATATGCGACAATCCAAAGATGTCTAACTTTCTTAGAAGTATATCATGATCAATGGTTTCAAAAGCGCTGGAGAAGTCCGTATATATTACATCTATCTATCGAATGCTGCAGCAATATAATGCGTAATGATTGTCAACCCAACAAGCACCAAAGTAAATGAAACCGATACTGGAACCTATTTAGAACCTGCTTAGACGTAATCGCGACTATAAATATTACTTTTTTTATTAAAAATTATTTTAATTACCAAATTTAAAGTCTCCGGTACGTAGTTTGTACCACAATTTGTTACTTTGTAGTAAGATAACTTTAAAGTCAATTCACTTGCATTGGCGACATCACCTTTACTAATAAAATAACTTTGAAGTTTCTATGACTTAGTGGTAAATTACGATAGTCATATTTACCAATTCATATTACCAAGGTACGACCATAAAGTAATAATTCGTTTGAAGAAAATTTGGAAGGTTTTATTACGTTCTAAAAACTTACAATTTTTCTTAATAGTCCGCGACTTATAAGTAATGATCGCAAGTTCCAATAACGTTTCCTTTACCTGCTAAAAATAAATTTACTTCTATGTGAATTATCACTTCTATAAATGACTATGAAGTAGAGATTAGTCGGTGTGTTTTCCAAGTAAGTGTATGACAGCGAGCGGCCATATACAATTTTAAAAGTATTCATTATTTTTCACTACCACTTGTCACTTTGACTTTAAAAAATGTGAGGTTAGAATTTCTCTACAGTGATAGAGAAAGTTTGAAGTCGTCGTTACTTTCAGGCTACTTTAAAATGGTAAATTAGTAGCGCATGGTACTTTATAGTAAGTGATACTTTAATAAAGTCGCTTAACCGTGGTGTCTATAACTGGCCGTCTGGTTCTAGTTACTTTCAAGTTGAATTTTTCAGTTTAAATTACTTTAAAGTATATATTTTTGAGGAAATCCATTTTTATCCAGAAAATACAAGTAATATTAAAAAATGATAAATTTTTAAGCCATAAACAAGCTTATTCAATGATATTTTTATCAACAATCTCAATAATACATGCCTAATAATTTATTTCAGAGTAAAAATTTGAATTTATGTTGACTTTAAAATTATATGTTCATATTTTTATATAATTAAAAAAATCGAAATAAAATTAGAGAAAAATTAAAATAATAAGGGGGTATAAAAAATTTTGAAGTATAGTCCCCAAGTTGTACAGTGAACTGGCTTTCGTTTAAATTTGACACCCATAAATAACTTAATATTTTGTAATCTTTTCATTCTACAATAGTTATACGCTTTCATTTTATATTCTATAACATTTTGTTTTGTACATAGTGGCTTTATGTGTACATATACAATAATAATAACTTGAAACAAAATCTAAGAAGATAACATGAAAGAGAAAGAAAG
>JARFOC010096554.1:0-12961 GCA_031763485.1 Osmoderma eremita | reverse complement strand
GATTACAAAGCACGATGGGCGGAACATCTGGAGAGGTTACAGGACAGTCGGCTACCGAAGCTGGCAATGGCGTATAGACCTAGAGAGAGAAGAGACGTGGGAAAATCTAGGACGAGGTGGAAGGCTAGAACGGAACAGGCCGCACGGCCTAACCCATCTTGATGGTGATGATCAATTATATCAAGTGTTATATCGTTGGAATCATTGAAAAAATTACTTTTTTTATGAAATCAGCCGTTTCCATTAGAAACACAAATTTCTCGGTTAGACTATCTCATTCAGCATATATTTACCTACAACTTCCTTCTTTTGACACTTTCTTGTAAAGCCAATATTAACAGAGCTACAGACGCCCAACGAAATAAAAAGAAAACAGTTTTTTTTGAGATATCTAGTTAGCCGCCCTTATTTTCAAAAAAAAAAACAAAAGGACCATTGTATTGAGCTCGTAAAACTACAATTCTTTCACCCATTTCTTCGTCTCTGGTTTCTGAGGTCTCCATGGTAAAAATCAGAAAAAAAAACTCAGCCTGTATATTAGGATTTCATGATTTACGCAATCAAAGACTTTGATCAGATCATACACATTAATTTGCCTGAATTATTTCTAATAGATAATTTGTTACGGAAGTCAAGCTGATATTATGTAAGTGCCTTCTAACATCGTAACTAGGGTGGGAACTTGAGGTCCTTAACCCTAACATCTCGGGTTAGCAGAGCGTCTGCGATCACGGCGATGGGAAGTATTTAGGAAACAAGGGTCAACACAATAACATTTTTTTTATTTATTTCTCCTGGAATTGTTATTCATTTAATCTTTTCAAACTTTTCAAAACCATTTGGTCGGTTGCCTCAAACGAAATAATATGTACTTTCGTATTCATACACATAAATATAAATTCACTTACTTCAGTAATCTTATATATGACGACGTTCAGACAAGGAATATTTTAAAGTTTAAAAATATTTTGCCCGACTCGAACGTAGATATCCATAGTTTATACGTTACTCCAGTGCGGCTGCACCAAACTGAATATTAAAAAGAACGCAAAAAAATGCAGCCATTGCCAAACACTTGTTGGTGTATATTAAAAAACAATGTGCGCTCTCCATTCAAACAACGATTTCGACGCACCGTCCGCAGCTATCTCACGCCCCCATTGCGTCTAGTGCTACGGTGCGACGCAGACAGACTCAATAAACGAGCGCACTTTCTTTTGATCTATGTATGTCCTAGTCGTCCCTATATCGCTCAGTCGCTTCAAGTCAACGTCGTAGGTGGCTAGCGTGAAGATTCCCGGTTTTCACGACGTTGCGTCGCTCGCGCGGAAATCAGATTTTAGCGGGAAAGAAAGGAATTCCCTACGGAAAGCCGGGCATACGCCGAAAGCAATCGAGAGTATTAAATCGAGCGCGAAGGTGAACTGATTTCTTCATCGAGTGTTTTGTTTGTTTACGCGGTTAACAGTGCATTAGGTGTGCGCCGTCATTTATTTCTGTGTCGTTATTGTTTTGTTTTGGGTCGTGTTTATTGGGGCGTGAAGAAAAAAGTGTGTTCCATTCTCACGGGTATTAATTTGTATTAGGAGATCGTTAGTTTCCGGTGTGCAGATTAAGGAATGTAATAACTTCGATAGCTGTGCAAAAATGTTGAAAATACAGATGCTGGAGCAACTAGTCAATAATGAAAGCACTGGGTAAGTGTTTCATTTCATTCCTATGCTGTTATTTAAAATTATTTTTACAAATATGATAGGTATTCGTTTTAATAAAACAGCATATTATTTGAAACAATCAAATTGTCCAAACTAAAACTTAAACAATCACAATTCTTTTGAGAAGTTGATTCTTCCTACCCATATCATATTAGTCTTCAGCTTCATGACCTTTTTATTGAGATTCCTCGGCTGGAATCAAAGATATACATAGATAATATTGTTTCTTTTACTATCAAACTTTAGTTCCCTATTTGTTTCTTACCGAGTTTGGTTACCTAAATCCAAATTTCCTTTTTAAATGCTGGTTGGATCGTAATATTTTTTTTGTGTACCTTCTTGAAGAATCCATATTTTATATTGCCTCTTTTATTTTGTTTGTTCTTTCTTCTTTCATCAATACAGCACGCATACATATGTAAGTACATATATTGCACTCGTCATAAGAATTAAGACGTTTTCCTATCTAATGTAAGTAATAAAGCTAATCAGGCCAATCAGTTTTAACTCGTTATTTTTAACTACACTGTTATAGCCTGCAGTAAAAATGTAATATCTGGGAATAGATATTAAAAAGATTTTCTTGAGAGTGATAGTAGATAATTCAGTTGCATTACCTACTTTATACTACCTGAATGGTAGGTGTTTGGAAATAGTAGTTGCACAATCAGATTTGAATATGTGTAGTCACTTCAACTTTATGTCACATCCTAACTTCTAGGAAACTAACACTTCTTTACACCATACTTTTCTTGCAATAAGTCGATATTCACATTAGTCCAATGATTCCACCATCTAAAAACCACAGCAAGCTGTGGTAAATGCTACGACAAGTAACAATTTTGTCTGTCGATATAGCCCTTTAACTAAAAATTAGCTTCGCCTGAAAATATGTTTTTTAAAAAATCATATTCTAGACTCTAAAGCAGGGATGCAAAGACTTGTTAAGACCAAGGGCCACATATACTCATTGCGACTCAGGCAAGGGATAAGCGATCCTATTCTTACATTTAATTAATATTCATTCCGAAAAGGTTTGTTCCCAGACATACATTGAACCAAGGAGACTTGCCCATTTTAATGCATTGTCTAATAACCATTTATACTTGTTATCGATATAGCGATAAAAATTTAATATGTTTCATTTGTTAAATTTATTTGGCATCGTTCTGTATGTCGATGAGTTTAAGCTGTATACTCATTCGGGTGCATTTCCGGGCAAAATGGCAAAACGATTGCTAAATAAATCTAAACAATTTTCCTTTTTGAAAAACAGAAAACAATCTTTGAAGGCTGATGATGATATAAGGAGTTCTAAATAACTTATTTGCATTGAAAAGACAGGAGGTGGCCGTAAAGTTCGACAATCAATTGACCAACCAGAAAAGCTAAGTTCCGTAACCACTCGGCCATTTTATATCAGGAACGTTCTTGTTTTTTCCAAATTGAATTGATTTGGCATTTACTTTATGAAGATGCATATTTAAATAATCAAATAAGACAATCTTCAATTCAATTCACAAATAGAGTGATAATATTTGTCGCCCCGCAGTAGCTTCATCAGCGACTGTGTGGCGAAACAATATTGTAACTATGTATATTTGTGAATTAAAATGAAAATTGCAAACACTACTTTGTTTTTTGTTGATTACTTGTTTTTCTCAGTTAAATTTCAATTGCATTAATTATAAAATCTACTTCTTTAAATTATTAAATTTAACGCTTCAATATTTGACCGCGACTGACAATAAGCCATCTTCTTTTTTATGTAAAAAATGAGGTCACCGTATTCGCTTTCAATATTTTCTAGAAACTGTTTGAACGGTCTGTGATTAAGACCACGGGGTTTTAGAAAAGTAATTGTTGATACCACAACTTCCAAAACTCGGTTTCTGGGCATAAACTATCCTGGTTTAGCGGTGGATTATACAGCAGAATTGTATTAACTCATTGCGACGCCTTCATACGTACTCTTTCAATAATGTAAAAAATCCAGAATTCACCTCACAGTCAGCTGTAACACTCGATAATTTTGTCAAATCTAAATCAACATTTGAACACTGTTCCGAAAGTCCTGTTAACATACCGGTAAGTAGTCTTTGCTTGATCTCATAATGTACTCATTCCAATCAGCTCCTCATTTACTTCGAAATCGTGCGTTATTCCACGTGCAAATATTAATAGTTGGGCTGTGGAAGCAATTCATCGATAGCTAATGAAAAGTATGCTGACGTGTTTGAATAAATTGATAACTGATCCCTTACATCTGACTTCGGGCGGCCAGCAAATAAACAAAGGGCCGTATGTGGCGTGCTCTAGAGTCTAGACAATCGACTAGACCTCACTGGTGTTTTCGGAATCGACTTTTGCCATGATTAATACACATCTGATCGAATGTCAAGCGGCGAACTGATGGTTTTTTCTACATTTAGTCCATTCTCGCTTAAGAGCTGCATGTCCTCTGCTGAGACGATGATGACAACGTTGAAATAAACGAATAACCACTGTATCGACGCGCTTTTGTCGTACCAAATAAACATGTCCAAAGCATGTCTGTAAATATAACGATTTTCCGTCTTACGACTGCACTGAAAAAGAATTAGTCCATTCTAACAAAAATTGTTTAGTTCAATAATATTTTTCGTTTGTATATACTGCTATTGCTCAATTTCTAATTCAAAATTTTGAAAATGTTAAACTTTACCGTTGCACTAAACTTTGATGTTAGTTCATGCAAAAACTTGCTGTAGTTAATTCAACTATCCGCAGTATTTTATTGAAAGCGATAATATATATTCCTTTAAATCGCTGGTGATTTATCGCAACGCAACAAAAGTGTTTGAAAGAATAAATTAATGGAATTAGTTAATAGGAAGTATAGGAAGTGGAAGATATCTACTAATTTTAAAAAGTCACTAGTTTATTGTAAACGAAACGGATACACTCTCCCCCATTCAGCTAATACAGCACTTGCTGTAAAGAAATGTAATTTTTTTCAAATTTAAATGATACCCACATACGAACATAGATAAGTATAACCTTTTCTAATTAAAATAGAATATTTATTTGAAAATGCAACCACAGCAAAACCGTTTGCGTTTCAACTTCAAACAAAGTACATATACGTAAGACGTAACCAAGATGAATAAATTATGATCACACAACTACAAAAAAAAGAACTGTAGGCAGGTGTGCAATTGTATGAATAGTCCAATTATTGTTAAATCTAAATTTTCATACCATATTTTTCGTTTAAACTATAAAATCTGTGAATCGAAAGAATATATGCTTTTAATATGTTGTACAATAAACTAGTTATTTGAATCAAACAAAACATTCAATAAAAAGAAGAATGAGCTCCAACAGCAGGCGTTATTTAAGTAAACACTTCAAGGGCTACTCAAACAAAAATTGTTTGGATTCACCTAAAAATGACCAGTTTCATTTTTGTTGATGTAATAAATTCCTTTTTCTCAGTGTGCAAAAGATGGGAAAATAAGCGATCATCCATAAATATCTGTAGACAGACTATACTTGCTATTTAGCCAGAGCAAATGATAAATATATATATATAATCTTTTCCTTTCTACCCTAAGGTGTAAGGAGTATATACCTACATAAAATTATTTCTAATCTAAGACGGCTAATTTGTATACCGAAGACCGCTCTTTTCCTATACGTTTGTGTGCATTTGTTATGTTGAAGCTAATATTTTATTCAAATAACATTCTCTTGCCGCTTTCACCATTCCCCAACGTCACATTTTTTTAAATAGTTTGTTTACACGCTTCTAAATTACAAGGCTTTTTTAAAGATTATACAAAAAGTACAATGCTTATATAATTTACACTAACATTCCGCGTTAAACAACTGGGAGTTTCTTCTTTTTTTTTTGATGCTAATGCTGTAGACCTTTAACCGTTTTTAATTGTCTCAACACATAATAAATTCTAGAGAAATACATTTGTACATAATTCCGTCGCATGATGCATCATACAGGAAGTTACCATACCCCTGATAACGTGAACACGACTAGCAATAATTTAACAGGTTGTTTATATCGCCTACAAATTATAAAATTATAAACTGTGATTTACAATTTCTACATCCATAAATTTTATCTGAAATACTTTGTTTCAGTATATCTAATTAGTTGTACAAACTTATGTTTTCTGTGTATTAATCTTATTATATATAAACACCCTGTTCGGATTACTCCTTCCGCACAAAGTATTAATTAATTCGGGACGAATGCATTCGACTTGATAATGGGAATCCACGTATTCCCGAAACACGTGTCGTCCCGAATTAATTAATACTTTGTGCGGGAGGAGTAATCCGAACAGTGTGTTTACTGCGCTGCCCCACAGTCCTTGCTATCTTTACTTATTATATATACTTTATTTTTGTTGTGGTGCATCGTTTTAATATTTAATTAAAAATTCCAAGAAATTAACGTTGTTTCTACCGACTGGCGAGCATAATTTGTTGGACAAGTAATGTATTTCTCCGATGTGCCTACAGTTAGGGAAAGATGTATTCATACAGTAAGCAATTTAAACATAATGGCTAAATATTTTTACGTTTAGTAATGTTTTGTAGGTTTATAATACAGTAAAAGCTAGTAAATTTAATAGACTACAAGATAATGTATAATTTAATGTCAAAACAAATATCATTTTACAAAAAATAAATAAAATTCGATCCAGAAGTTACAATACCTTCATTCATGCTTATGTAATAGATGTGTATACATTTTTAATATTTTGTTGGATGACCATCCGTGGTAATAACTGCTTGTAATGGTTTCGGCATAGATTCAAACAGATTACAGCAAACATTTGGACTTATTTTTGCCATTCTTCAGATAGAACCCTTTTTAAGTCATTTGTATTAGAAATTTTATGTTTCTTGACCCGTACCCAAATGTTACCCCAAATGTTGGGTTAAGATCTGGCGGTTGTGGAGGTGTTTTATGTAATAGCCATTCACGAACAAGATGGGATTTAAATTTTGAGTCATTTGAATTTTTCCATTCTCACTGCTTGAGACAAACAGGTACGGTTTTGCTGAATTTTATCAAGTGTCACAGAGACTGCTTTCAATAATTTTCCAAAAACTTCTAGCATTATTTTAATTTGAGTATTCGAATATTATTTCTCAAAATCAATGGATCAATGTCATCTTCATGTCCTTAACAACTTTGTAAAAATTTCTACCATTCACTGACATATGTATTTTTCAAAACCATCAGAAAGTGTATTCCTTCAAACATCTGTAACATAATTGGTTTTATATATGTGGGTGTCCCGATGCATCTATACTTTGGAACAAGAAACTATTTCCATCTTTAGCTGTCAAAATTATACAGATTATTGGTTCATTATGAAAATTTGACCATGCGAGGGGTGCAAACTGACTTGCCTGATTTTCACAATACCTTCATTTCTCCTCTTCAAATATTTCTTTTAAAAGACCCCATGATAACTGAAACATAGAAGATGGACATATCTTGGACTTAACATTTCAATTGCTTTCGAACTTTTTTTATGTTCAATTGACCTCAAGCTGCAACTGGTTGCAAAAATGGCACTAGCTATCTGTTTGTCCAATTCTTGTTTCTTGTCCTGACTTGTTCTAACAATAAAGGAGCTTAAGATTTCACCATTGCTACTAGTACTACTGCTGCAAGAACCAAAATTGATATGGCTACTGTCACTCAAATTCACACCTGTACTATTTTTTTGTTTTTCCACTGTCTTTTCTTTCTCTTGACGACTTGGATTCATTTATATTTTTACATTTATCGTTATTTGACAGAAATTTATTTTTACATAATTCCTAATGATTTCTAAGTCTGTCGACCAATCCCTGCATGTCTTTATCCCATCGTTACAGATAGCGCCATAGCCAGGTTTCCCAACAGTTTTCTATTATGAGATATTGCCAAATACTATCTTGGTGTCTACCCCTACTTGTCATCTTAATACATCGCGCGTGCTTCCTCACTCATCTAGATCGAAAGGTTCACTACAAGAAACATGGCGCGGTATTCAATTTTATACAGTCCAGCACGATTTCGTTTCGACGTGTTTCAACACGTTCGCTAAATGACTGTTGTAGAAACTTGTAGAAACAAATATCTTGCCAGTTGAAAATCCATAATTTTTTTGTTTCAAAAAATTCATAATTTTTATCAACCTAAGTATTTTAAACAATATTCAGACTATTTCTTCCCAAATTTAGATGCAAATACTTTTGCAAATTACAACTGTCCCATGTAGACATCTGTGAGCGTTTAAGATAAGAAAACAATTTCGTCTTTTACGTGAATCTTAAACGGCTTCAATACACATGCAACTTGATACAATAACCTAATTTTTTACCTAATCAAATCATGAATACCTCAAATCTCATTGGAAACAGTAGAAATTCAATACCATCGTGGCAACAGCGTACATATTTTGTAAATTTCTTTAAATATGCACGGTCTTGTTTGCTCTTGAAACAAAAGTCCCTCGCCAACTTCAAGTTTAGCTGCTGTTGAAATTGTTTCAATTAATAAACTTAAATGTGGAATGTTAATTGCTTATTCAGACGAGACAGCGAATAGTGAAAGAAATCGAGGAGTATTTTTCCCTCCTTATCGCCTTTATGTAATTACCGCGAGTTTCGAAGTCTTAGCAATTTCATTAATTATAAGCGGTAAGCTGGCACACTTAAATCTGTAATGTATTCTACAATTAGTGTGTTTTTAACGATGATAATTGTGACTGTCTGATTATTTCAGAGCCCGTGTAATTAAATTAAAAAGAATGTATAAATTGGTGACATTAATGTTGTCAAAATCACTATTAAAAAGTAAAATAAGTATTTTGCACGCTACAACTTTGGTGGTTTATATATAAAAAAATCCTAAACTTGCTTGTAACATCTTCAAATTGCGTCATAAAACCTATTTTCTAAAATTCCAAGCGAGTAACTTCTTAACATAGCACTCTAAAACACAAGCACTGTGACGATTGTAACTTTGTTACGATTGAGCATGTGTTTAATAACAAGTGTGTCGGGAAAGCAAAACATCGCACTTCAATTAAAAATATTTGCGAAATGGAATAGGTCAGAACAATGGACATCGCATCCGTACAAAATATCACTAAGTAGGTGCCGTATAAATAGCACATTGGCGTCCGCGCTTGTACGGGGTCTAAAAATAAAGAATGTATCGAGATTGATAATGGTGTGTGAATACTTTTTGCTTGATTACTGAAAAAATGGTGGATGAACTACATCACTATCGCGCTTTTGCTCCCGCACGAACTAATACGATCTCAATTTCATACTTGTCGATGTTCATTTATTGTTTTTGGAATTGGAATTAGAGAGTGGGGAGGTCCCCTGATCCCTGCGCCTGGTTAGTGCGTAAACATAATAGCCGCAAAATGCAGTTGCTGACTTGTTGGAAACTGCAACACGGCCTTCTCATGTTTTTCGTGATGAGTTAGGACCAGAAAGGTGGTGCATACCACCTTGAGACTCAAAACCAATTGAGCATTTCACTTTATTTTTTACGTATTACCTATGGTTGTTTATTGTAAACGAAACTAACAGATATGCGACGGATTTCTTGAATTCACATCAAATAATGTCACCTCAACAAGGGCCAGAAACTGGAAACCCGTAACAATTATGGAAGGCATTTGTTGCTGTGTTATTGGAAATGGGTATAACTCGAAGACCAAATATATTTTCATACTGGGCTAAAAATTCAAGAGATTTTCCATGGTTCGGAAAGATGTTTTCAAGAAACCCTTTTCAGCTTATTCAAAAAAAATTTCCTTTGATTGACAACACAAGTTTGTTTCCGCCAGGTCTTAAAAATATGATCCATATGCAAAATTTCGGCCATTGGTTGAGCATGCAAATCTGAAATTCCGGTACCACTATACACCCCATCAGAAATTTTGTGTTGATGAATCTTTGATCGGAACTAAATGTCACACAGAACTAACCCAATATTTACCTAATAAAAAGCACCATAAATGGGGAATAAAATTTTGAATGTTTGTGATTCAGTAGTAAATTACTGTTTAGGTTTTTTTTGTTATCGAGGAACTAAATCAAATATTGGGAAAGCAGAAATAAAAAAAGTACGGCCTTGGTCATGTAGTGGTGATGTAGGTTAGGCATAGAATACGGTGGCTTACAATAAATTTAAGTTAAAAAATACCCCTTACTACCTTGTTGAGTAAAGAACTCTGAATACGCATTTCGGCAACTAAGTTGCACTCCTCAGCAGAAAAACCACAAAGGAAAAATGTTGAAAATCCATAATTTTCCATAAACCTGTTCTTAGAACGCCACTATCAAACATGTTTGATAGTGGCGTTCTAAGAACAGGTTTGTTCTCGGGGTGCAAGAATTGCCTTGCTCCATCTAATGTAAAAGTATCCATCTCCCTTTTCCTTTTGCCTGTCATTATAATGGCCTCTATTCTATTTGGAGCCAGCGCCAGTCCATGTGCCTTCATCCACGTACTTATCTCTTGTAGGTAGTCATTTGTATTTTTGATCAGTGTCTGCTCATCACTGGCCCCAACCACCAGCGCCGGATCGTCGACAAATGCAACACACATCCCATCGCTGAATTACATTTTATTTTTCACTTATGTTGAAATTATAATATTTACTGGAATTATAACATAAATTTATTTGGTTTTTGAAAAACTTTGCGTAAATAAAATGCTTCGAAAAATGAAATATATTTTTAAATTTCTATGTTCCTCTAGCAGCGTGGTACTTTTAGCTAATTCTCTAAAAATCATGTTGGCACTCAAAGGGTTAATATATTCGTGAAAGAATTCCAAAGACTGTGGGTTGGTATCACTAATACGCAGTAGCGGGAAATCCAAACCGCACAAATTAATTTAATAAAATTCGGTACATATGTTTCAAGAGCACGCCGGCTACCATTATCAACCAATTCCCGAATGGGCGAAAGTCATATCTCGCATGCACGTCTATTCGGGAATTGGTTGATAATGGGAGCCGACGTGCTCTTGAAACATATGTACCGAATTTTCTTAAATAAATTTGTGCGGTGTGGATTTCCCGATCGATACTGCGTATTAGGTTAATATATTGTACTTCACTTTAAAGAAGAATCTAACAATACGCAAATACAATACTGTTTTCTAGAGCACGAATTGACTTTAGGAGTATTGAGCATAACCAAATTTCTCAGTGTAGTCAAAACACTGTATTTGCGTCAACCATTCATAATTGTTTGCGTTAATAGGTAGTAGCATTGAAATAATTTACTGTGCCTCCTTTTTTTCCCGTATATTCGCCAATGAACGGAAACTGAGTACATAGTTTATTCGCAACATCCCGTCAACTCCCCGACAATAACGTTGAAATGTCACACATTCCCCTTTCCCACTGCAGCCGTGACAATTAATGCCCCAATATTCCTCTATTAAACATCCACGCGTGCGAAATGACGAGAAACTACGCGGGCGGACGCGAAATGGAACGGAAAGACCCTCGAAACCCGATTACATTTATTTCAATCAAAGTTAACCCTGCCTTGACAGTTCGTCACACAAGAAATCAAAGGGGTCGTCGACGTGCGATCGTTTTCGACTGCAGCGAAGGCATTTGTTGGGGCGACAGAAATAATTAACTTGTCCCGGACGAGCGGTGAGCGCGTTACTCACCGTCATCGGTGACTGTTGGCTGGATGCTCGTGTCCGGGATAGGATTCAAATATCGCACGATCGACCTGTCACCGTGAAAGACATATCTGCTCGTGTAAATCGGGGATTTCTGGTTCACCTTTAATAGAGCGACCGTGTGCTGATGGGCGTCGACTAAGATTACGGGATTCAGTTGCGTGTTTAACGTCAGTCGATTCCATGATAATGATCTTGAAACGACGTGCAGACGAGCATGTAAAAATATTGGATTTAAAGTGGCTTAAGAAAGTAATGTCATGTTTCCGTAGAAGTTTGTATACATTATGTTATCGCCTACTCTAACATATCACTTTTGCAATAAATCAGCTTTGGTAGGTTTCATACTTTTAAATGGACATCATTGTTATAAAATTGTGTAATATCAATGTTGTGATTTTAGTAGAGATTTTAGATAAGTACCTTATGTTGATAATGATATATAATACAAACATAGGCGAAATAAATCAATGAAAAACAAATAAGCAATAAACCATGGGCCGATAATGGCATTTTTACGATTAAGATATATTTAACTAAAAGTAGAACTAAAGGAATTGGAGAATAAATCAATCAAGTTGTAACAGTTCACACCTAAGGGTGGTTGTTTTATTTCTTTTTTTACAAACATAAAACTATTCTAGTTCGCTCACAGTTATAGGCAAATGCTTAAATAATTTGTAACCAAATTATGTTGAAATTTAGAGTACCTAATGTTTCCGCAAGGGTAAATGACTTACTTGTGGGTAAGATGTAGTATGTGATTGCGAAAATCGTTCGAATGATTCTTCGAACGATCATGCACTTAAAAATCATTCGAACGATATTAGCTAGTGAACGGTCGTTCGAATGAATTTGCCAACCGAACGATCATTCGTTTTAACATGGTTCGAACGGTTTTAGCTTAGTGACTGATCGTTGGAATGATTTTGCGGTCCGAACGATATTTCGCAATTGTAAATGAATGATTTTGTCTTAACGAATGATTCATATTTGGGTCTGTAATTGAAACGGTCATTTTAAAAACAACGTAAATCCCCCTCGCAACATTTTGAGAAAAACGAGAAAAATGTTGTAAATTCAGCACATTCCATTATTTCTATCCGGTTTGGTTTCTTTTTTAAGCGATAAATTGGGGTTGCTGTTATTGAGTTATTATTATCACCCAATTAATACGCTATTAATATATTATTGTTTACCTTTTTGTTTTATGTAAATAGTAAATTTATATACATGGTGCTCGTTTTATTTGTATTGAATACAAGTGATTCTCCTTTGTTGTTAAAAGTTTCTATATTGTCGCTCCAAAATTCTTCGATTGCACTTCAAATTTCCTAGATTATCGCGCTCCAAAATTCCTCGATTGCACTTCAAATTTCCTATATTGTCGCTCAACTTAAATTTTTTTGCAACACTTGTGGACAGCAGAATCGCGTGAAACTTTGCAGGCTTAGTTAGCCATATATCCTCAGCACACGCTGAAAATTTCAACTGTGCACACCCTCTGGTTCGG
>JARFOC010096543.1:0-12962 GCA_031763485.1 Osmoderma eremita | reverse complement strand
GACTCTTGGGGTTACTTTATGACATCTTTTTTTGCACCTATACAATTTTGTATTAAACATTTTGACTTCAATTTTTTGCAAAATATAGTCGAGAGGTGAACCTACCAAATGAAGTTATTTGAAAGACTGTAACGCAAGAAAAAAATTAAGATATCACACAACTACCTCAAAATATGTCACAAAGTAGTCCCACTTTACGGTATACATTGTATAAAGATATTGAAGAGAATTTATTGAAATAACTTCATCTTACTTTGCTTTGAACTTTCATCATGCAAAGGTCTTCTAGCCAACAAATTACGTCTTCTTTTGGATATTTAGTGAACTGATTATTATAAATGCAAGATCTTCTTTCAAAGAAACATTTAAACTGTTGTTTAAATGAGTTTAATTCATTCAAAAAATCTCACTTTTTAAAAATACTTTAAAATATATTAGAAATTAATGACCTTAGATTCACCCTGGTGATATGGAAAATCCTGTATATGGAGAAAATAATTTTAAAATGTTAAGTTTAAGACTGTCTACATTTTTCCTAAATATCTTTTTTTGATATCTTATATGATAACGGATATATCGAGCTTTGCCACACTAATGCGTCATCCTGCAAACGTGCGCATCCATGGGGAAAAACCAGGGGGACAAATCGTGATATATTTATATTTGTAAATTCTTCCCTTTACATATCAAAATTCGTTTTTGCCTATTATGAGCAAAAATTGAAGGAAATTCCATTTTCGTAAATAATATTCCCTGAAGAAGGAAGTTTTTCTTAGGTTGGCAGCACTAATACCCACCATACAAATTGTACTATTTTTACAGACCATATTTAAGAGACAGTTAGTCTTGTTGTTATCTATTATCAGTATTATAAAGGGAAAAATTGATTACGCTATGGAAATTTACCTAGTTGGTATTATTAATAAACAAAACATGTATCCAGAAATTTCATAAGCTAATCTAATTTGTTTAATTTAACAACGTACGGTATGTTTTGCGTAACGCAAAATATTTGCTAAAATCTAACCTTAATTTATTAACTACTTAGTTAATAGCCTTGATTAGAGCATTCACACACTTCACTAATTATATCTCGCTCGCAAAACCTAAAACTTTAGCCAACCCTCCGTTGTGCGGTATAAGAAATTAACGTACTGCATACATATCGCTGTTCACGAGCGTACATCACATGCTCTGCGGAATCTAGTCCTAATTAATGCCGCGATCGTGCCGCCCTCTAAATTAGAAAATTGCCTTTAGTATGATCGCCAACTCTAAATTACCGAGCGCGCACTAATCAATTATTTATACCCGAAGAGGGCTTAAAATTCTTCGCACATCCCTCGTTGATTTTTGGATGGAAAATTTTGGAATGAAAAAATCACCAACTTAATACACCAAATTGACTTTACTCGAGAAAAGTTCGTCGAAACTCCGACACGAGATGGCGTCCGGACGCCATCCAAAGAGTCGACTACTAACACGTGGTATTACAAGAAGTTTATCTTCACATACGTGACCGGGATCCGTAAATATGGAAGCTATTCAAGAGATAACTTCGCCCTTAGTACGTTGCCCAGCAGTAACATCTACCAGGGATTACTACCACCTTTTTTGGTGGAACTAATAAATTTAAAGATACGAACGTGGATATACACCTGAGATACATAAAAATTCTCGAATCTTGCCTTCAGTGTTTTAAGCTTCGGCATTTAAAAAATATTATACATATAAATATTTTAAGAATGGTGTATATCGTTGATGTCGAATCACATCTAAGATATAGATTATTGATATAGTGCCCCATTTCAATAATCCATACCTTGTGCTGTGTATAAAATTTTTAATACCTTAAGAAATTGCTATTACAGCAACGGGGAGTGTATCGCAACAAACATTATACACTTACACATACCTCACTTATGGTTGTATATATTGTAAATATCTTTATATCTTCACAGAAACAAACAACGGTTTTTCCAAGATAATAATCCTACATACATAGCTGTAATACACGCAATGAAGATATCATTTACGTCAACATAGGTTCACTTTTACATCTAAAAATATGTGTGTGGGAATTAAAATACAGTAGACTCTCTCTTATCCGACTTGGATGGAAAAAGTCGGTTAACAGAAAGGTAACTCATTTATTTTGTTTTTGAAATACATGTAGGTACATAGTAGGTAACAACTCGCTTTGCACGGTATCTATAAATAAAATGCACACAACAAAATTGGTTAAATCGTTTATTATATAGGAATTTATGTAATACAGTAAATGGAGCTGTTAGAAAAATAAAATATATACGGCAGTATACATTTTACTGAACAAAAAACCAACGTAGAAACAAACACTAGACTGTGTACACTTCGTAACCGTCAGATTTATTCGGTTATTTTCTTTGGCTTTATTTTACTTTGACGCTTGTTGGGCTGTTGTTCAGCATATCAAAAGGTTATTTCTAGAGCATATTTCCTAGTTGCCTCAGAAACTTTTCTTTCCTGATCCTCGTCGGATTCGTCCATACTTTAATGATCCTCATTATTATTCATTACTGCCTCAATAATCTCATTATCCTCCATTTCTTTTTCCACATTTTCACCTTCATTTAACCATTCGGCTATGTCTTGCTCTTCAACAGCATCGCATCTTGGTAATTGTCTTACCAAAGGCAAAAGTTTATTTTCTGCAGGGCTGGACATAATATCATCTGAAGCAACCGTTGGCAAAAAAAAAACCTAGTTATCGTAATGGAGAAGTAACCTGAGTTAAATAAGATATTAGTGAACGGCAGTGCTTTGAAAATAATAGTATATTTAAGAAGAAAAAACATCTTCCCATTGGAAATCTTGGTTGGTGTCATAACCATTTATATCTTCTTCGATTGTTTAGTTTTTAAAACTAAAGGTTAGTTCGAGAAATGCAAACAAATTCGTTAAAATATTTCCGTAAGTTAAAAATAAAACATAACATCCATTAAGTATGTATATCCATCTGACTGTTGCAAAACTGTTATCCAAGTGGGACACTTTTATTATAGGGTTTTACCAGTAGTTGTTAATACAAGTGGGGCCTCGCCTCACTTGACGAGAGTTTGACTGTGGTTATCTAACACAGACTACACAACGTATAACAATGGATTACCCACTAACGAAATCCAATTTTCAATTTCAAGATCTACATCTTGCCACAAGACAGGTAGTAGTATGGCTGAATAACCTCAACAGGTACAGTTATGATAGGTGCATGCACTGTTGAATGTTTTATAAATCGTTTAATTTCTTTATATGAATAACCGCTAGGCTTAAACCCAAAAATTTTAAATACAAAAAAGTTCGAGTTACAATCCACTTTACAGCCTGTTCAATTGCCTTTACAATATCCGGCAATTTGTTTGTTTTTAAGCCAGAGCATTTCGAGTAATTTTATTATTCTCATTTATATTCGCATTTATCTGCCTTTTTGTTAATTTCCCATGAAATGACACTTTAAACTGTCGTGGTGAGAAAACTTATTTAATGAATTGTTCAAATAACTGTCCATTATGCACTAAGAAATAATAAAGTCTGTTTCAGAATTCCTCCTTCCCCAACATTTGCTTTGTAAACACATATTACATTACACTGTTTATTGTTATTTATTTTTTAAGTATAGTTCCAAATGTTACACATATACCGTTAGGGTCAGTATGACTCGAAATTCATTGTATTATATTTTCAACTAAAATATATTGTTTGAAGCAACAATATAGTGAAAACTGGAAAGTTTCTCCCATCGCAAAAGAAACTTATTCTAAATACTTCTAATTGTTTGCCGGAAAAAAAATTGTTCGTATTAGTACATCTATAGTCATAATACCGAAATTTTAGGAATTTCAAAAACAAACTTTTAATTGTATACGAAATAAGAAACTCATCAGGTTCCATTAAGCTTATGATTTGGTTTTCAATTTCCTTTTAAGATCGCTAGATGTCAAAGGTGATTATGCAATTTATTTCAGAGTATTAGGCCAGCAATTTATATCGAATTACCAACTCCGCGATACTTCAAGTTCGCGGCTCAAAAATAAACAACTCCCCAGTCACGGTACGCGAAGCGTCATTTACCTCGGGGAACCGTCGAAGTTAGAAAATTACGATTTCCCGCCTTCTAAGGGGACCGAGTGCACACAATGCACGGGAGTTTCGTTCGTTATTCGGAGCGACGCGGGAGTTTACGCTGTCCGAAGATTTTCGAAAGAGTTTAACAACTCATAAATATTCACGCCGATCGTTTTTCAAACTTCGACCGGCTCCATGGCGCGAAGTGAAGTACGCGTAGTGTTGGAGGATGGAGGGCTTGGTGTACGTGGAGGAAGTGCAAAAGTTTTGGGGCGTACCTAAAAATGTTAAGCTCCCCAAATCGATGGTTGAATAGTGTTGGATTGATTCGAAATTATTTCAACACCGAGGGCTCATTCAGGTGAAAAGCTAAAAATCGGTAGGAATAAACGTCATATTTAATGCTGCATCATTTCCCCAGTATTCCTGGTGGTTAAATCTATTATGCTTGCTAAAGATGCATCAACTATTAATCATTAACCGTTTACATATTGAAAGAATTATATATTTATATATTGAAGCGACAATTGACAAAAATTTGACTAATTTGACAAAAATTACTCAATTCATTAATACAAGTATTGATGCTAAGGAACAAATAAACATCTCTGCACCGAGCAGCTTATATCACACAATATGAATCCAGTCGAGCATTCTATCTAGATAAACGGTCATACTGCTTTTGTTAGAACAGCTTTCGACCAAATAGTCGCTCCACTTCGGTGGGTCTTCCGCAAGGTTCCAACCTTAGTCTTCTTTTGTTCAATATCTACATACATCAATGACCTTCTATCATCAATGAGAGGTTCCCTCTTAATTCTTGTGTATGTGGACGATCTTGAATATCTACAGGGGATTTTATGCATGACTGACGTGTTATTAATGAAAGAACAGGATCAAGCTCGCTATCTATAAGTGTGCAGTTGTCACTTATGGTACCTTCAACAACCCGCTGTTTTTCGTCTGCATCATTGAGCAATTATTTCTTACTGTACTTTTACAAGTAAAGGACCTTAGCGTCTTTTAATGCGATGATCATGCTGAATATATTTTCTCATTTTGTTTCTCTGCATCAATCACACCCACCAAGTTCTCATTATGAGTTATAAAGCTTTACCAACTTGGATACAGTAAATAAACTTTTTGTACATTAGTTACAGCGAAGCTCAAGTACTCCTGTCCAATTTGAAACCGTACTGTATTTAAGTATTGCAAGTGGAAGAGTGCCAAGAAGATTTTTAAAGCATCCAAGGTCAAAAAACGGGTGCAAATAATAAAAAAAAACTGCTTGCTGAACATAATTTTCACAGTATTTTCGCTCGACGAAGATCAAGACGTCCTAACTTTATCCTAATTATAACAAATAAATGATAACACTCAGGCAACTTACTAGCTGCAGTTTTAAAGTTCCAAAGCACGACATTCACTTTACTGGCATATTCTTTATACATAAAGCGAAGACAAATACAAATTTGCATCCACACATCACTTCTATCGTCCCTCTACCTGCTTTTTTTTCAATTCGGGTCTATTTTCTGCAATTACTGTGTTTCTTGTCTCTCCTCTACTTTTGTTAGTTAGTTTTACGTTAGTTATACTATATTTCTCTATTAGTATTAGGTTTAATTTGTTGGCAAATAAAGATTATTATTCTTATGAAATGGTTGCCTTCTATACGTAAGTCATTCTGTTGTTTTTCTTTATTTTTATAACTTTTGTATTTGTTGCGTTTCAGAATACGTTCCACTCTAGTTCTACCGACACGACACCGATTTGGTTTGCAATTTGCCGACTAGAGCCCATCCCAACCAAAGAGCAAACCCTTACTTCTCTCTCCACCCGTTCGGGAGGTATTAGAGGCTGTTCGTCTATTTGTTGGAATTTACGGCAATTCCCGACCAAACAGCCAAATTTCCTAAACGCTTTGGCGATTCTTTTAATCGTCGAATGCGAAGGAATAGGACGATTGACGCAAATAGATTGAATGTGCTTTGGTGATGATTTGTACCTGCGGTTGTATAAACTAACATAATGTATTCGAAATCGACGATCACTTCTTAGAACTTTGTGTGCGCATAGACAGATACAAAATGATTCAGATACGCGTTGCACGCGACGAGGCTATCCGGTGGGGATAAATGCAAGTATGCCAGAACGCGCTACGTACAATATACCTCGCACCCCGGTGAGAGATGAGCATACGTGTATACGTACAATGTATAATGTTGCTGCGCCGTTTTTTAGTCGGTGCCGCCCTGTTTTTGTCATCCTTGCGCAATAAAATATCAATCCGCGAGACGAACATCGCGTTCGATAAATGAAGGCAGCCGCAGGATCCTTCCTTCACCTTTCCGTGTGTGGCATGTGATCTGACGCTCCCTCGTTCTCTAATGAGAAATAAACAGTGCAATCCACTTCTTGCGCGGAGGATGCAGGAATGCATCTACAGTTTATCCGTTATTGCCCGACAGGTGTACCCACACTATCGTTCTCTGCATTTCAAACACCTTGTCGTTAAAATAAATTTTCCTCTTAATCATGTTTGCAGTATAGGCAATTGTTGTTTGGAACGTTAGAACCAACTGAGAAATGCCGTTAAACATATACATCTGACGTTTCTGCATAATTTTTTACCAAAATCTCTTTCACCGTATTCTCTCTTGCGTACTTCTGTACAGCATCTGCTAATTCCACATGGTTTTGAGTTTTTCTGTAAATTGTTGATAATTTTTTACCAACATCTCTTCACCTTATTCTTTCTTGCGTTCCTCTTCTCAACATCTGCTAATCCCACATAGCCTTTAGATTTTATGTAAATTGTTGATTGTCAATTGGCGTACTGAAAGTATATCGTAAATTATTGGTACAAAGCAACGGAAATGGCATGCTGGAATTTCCTAGTTCTATTTTAGATATTTGATGATCTCTTTGCTTTAACATGCTCACACTTTAGATTTTGCCATTTTGAACACTACCGCCAACATAACGACTATAAATTTATCACCTCAACACCGATTCTAAATCATACGTCTAAAAATTGCAGTGATGGGTTAACGGATAGAATTAAACAAAAATATGTAAAAGTAAGTTGTTAAAAATGAACAAATCCCTCGTTGAAACTAGTAATTTTTGTCCGTAATTGCAAATCGTCAAAGTCCAATACCAAATTACTTGAAATCCTTTTGAGAAGACCTACAAATATGTATTCCCCAAAATTTAAATTTCTAGGCGAAACAAGGCATTTTCAATGACGATGCTATTTTTTCAAGAGGAATTCAAAGAAGTCGATACTAAAATCCGTTTCACATCAGAGCCTTTACTTTACAACGAGAATGGGTTCCTACAACAGTTCCTGGATTCGGTTCCACTGTCCTGTACTATTTCTTTCGTGATGTTGATTTGTTGGAGATCCATTGTGATTTCAATTAGCCAATTGTTCTTGAGTGCACGTGAGAGGTTGGGAATTCTTTGGGCCACTTTTTTGTTCATTCTGGGAATATGATCATAAAATTTCGATCTCCTTTTCCTTAAAGTATCCAGGCTTTTTCATAATGCTGATAGAGGTCCTGAGATTTTCTAGTACTCCAGGTTCCACTTTGAAATTGGACCGAAATTTTTCGCGGGATGATTCCTTTCTTGTTTTTAAAGAGATTAATCTACCTCAAGCAATCATGGTTTCTGATGTTTATGAAGGCTACAGGTTTGATTGCAGTGTGTGCCTTAGCTTTAGATTCTGAGTTATCGATTATTTGTTGTATCTATTGCCGGCGATTTTATAAGTTTTTAGTAGTTTGAAGATTCTCTCGTTGTTTGCTTCACTATTTAATTCAGAAGATTGAATTATTTCATTTATAGAAAAATTTAGAATGTACATTTTTTATATATGTTTATATTGTTTATTGCTTGATTTACCCTGTAAAAGGATCTTCTGCTGGGTAATCGCAAATAAATAAATAAATAAAAAAATAATGCAGCTAATCAATTGCAACTATAAAAATTGCAGGTACCTTTCTTCAATTAAATTATTTGCAAAAAATAATGGGCCAATCACAATCAATGGGCCGATCACCCACAATTCCTGCCTATACAAGATCCTTTTGAGGATATTATGTAGGACTCCCCTGCATCCAATGAGGATTTTCCCTAGCCTAAGAGGCCTAATCGACAGAATTGTCGAATTCTGTCTATTGACCGAAACAAAATGTTGCTTATCCGAAAATAAAACACGCTAGGAAAACATTGGATCGTAAAGACAAATTTCCATCATCTGTTCAGAGAATTCGTGTCTATGATCAAAGTCACCTTCTGCCAACTGATGAAGCAACTACAGTTCACACGGATATGAAACTTTCAACATGTTTAAAATGGAAATGTGACTTACACCTTGGTCCAAAGCAATGCTTCTACTAGATCCACGTGGATTATTTTCAATTTCTAGTAGCAAAAGCAATCTATTTCTAGTTGCACATTAAGTGGGTCTATTTCCCAGGTTCCCAAATCACAAATTCATCACTGCAAGACTGCTACAATGCAGAACTGGATCCTGCGAGACAGGCATCTAGGAAGCATTGACAGGTGGCACAGAAAGTGGTGAATGCGGATAAAGTGAAATGGGCTATCATCTCAGTAAAACCCTATAAATCGATAGGACCGGATGGCATTTATCCAATAATGCTACAAAAGGACACGGACCTTATGTTGCATAAAGTATGTATGTTATTCGGGGAAGGTTTGACACTGGGATACATACCAAAAGCATGGCGGCTAATCAGAGTCATTATACCCAAAGCTAGCAAAACGGGAAAAGATGGAGCAAAGTCTCTGAGACCAATAAATCTGATATCATTTACGCTTAAGTGTCTAAAAACACAGTACGAGGGCAGATACGAAAATAGCAGATACTGATCGATTTAAATGTCTGTAATTGATATAAAACTAATTGTGCAATTGTCAATGTGCATGTGCCAATACTCGCAGCAGTGGAGTTGTTATGGAAAAGTAAATTAATTTCAAAGTTTAAACGCTTAAATATTCCTGAAATATGCTTATTGATAATTTCACAACTGAATGCAAACATTCGCATTTCCTCCGCTATTATCAGACAGAAGGGTTTCAATTTGTGTTACTTCAAGTTGTTTTGTAAAGCTTTTATGATTTTCGAGTATAATTATGATAACGTTAATGAGCGACCGGTAGTGCACATGACCTCGCGTTATACTCGCCGGGGCTCCATCCACTTCAAACGTTGGTGTAGAGAATCCACATCTATACAACCGCAGACATATTCACAGACCCGCACGGCTTCCTATTGTTCGCGGATTACTAGAATTTAGTCAAAATGCATCTAAACTGTATTGCATTTACCGTGTGTAGTGCAATAATGACATATCTTCCCTTCAGATGGTCCAATTAGCCCGTTTAACTTTATGCGACTGCATGTAAGAGTGCACTTGGGGTGCTTGAGTAATCATTGTAGCCTAAAGTTCAGATGTTAAATGAAATTTAAATCTGATAAATGATTCAAAGCCTAGGAATAATTCTATGGAAAATGGCACCAGTCAGGAATGTTACTGATTGCGAATTGTCTCTTGTTATCAAAGGTTTTAATGATAATTTAATACATTAAGGAATAGACATTTTAAATACCCAGTATGCACGTAATTCGTAAATGAAATTTGAACTGACATTGTAGCAAAACTATATTTAGATTATAAGTATTAACAACAATATTACTATAGGCGTATTTCGATATATACAGAGTATCCATAGAAATACGAAACACCATGACTTCTTAAAAATCAAGATTTTCTTACTCGTCGAACGAGACGACATTATTCGATGGAGGGACAAATGCTTACGAGAGATCAAGAAATTTAGAGAAGAAGGTCCAATTTGGTTCTTGCTATTTGACATTTCTGTAACTTTAACTATTTCGGGTCGAACTATAATATATACTGATGAATCATGGGTGAAGTTGTATTTACTGAATGGCCTCAGTAAATACAACTTGGACAACCACTACAATTCAAAATAGTCGACAAACTTTTATCCAAGGATTAAGTTAAAAACTGTATAAAAATAAATGATACCACATTTAAGGTAAAAGATGTGGAGGAATTAATTCGAATAGCATATAGCACTCTAACAGTTAATAATTGGTAAAATTACATCAAACAAAAAATATTGAAAAGGAAATGTGAATAGAGGATAATTTGCAAGATGACATTGAAGAATTTATTATTCATATTCGTCATCATCTGAAGATCAAACTGTTTCATCGACTGACTAAAAGTTGAAACAAGACTTATGTGTATGTAATGGCTATTCCTTTCTTAAATATTATTGTATTATATGGGGATTTGTATGATTCCAGCTATTTTTGTTACAAAGGGTGGAAACTATTATTTGTTAGAGGATTATATATTTTACTTTAAAATTAATAAATTGTACAATATCCCAATTCCCAAATAAATGTTGGAAATGTAAATTACGTTAATGTTGAGTAATAATAAATAAAATTATAGGCTCTTTCATGGCTGATTCTTGAATAAAAAAATTATGTTTTATTATATTTTACTGTTTTCCTCGAAATAAGCATTTTAACCGTCAGAAACCCAAATAATGGAACCGGAAGTAATAATGTACAGCTGATTCGACGATTTGGCAACCGTGTATCGAATTCTCATAGGCTCTGCACTGCATTTGGGGGTTGAGACGATCTATAGAGAACAAATGATCTTTAAAGCTTCAATCCTCTAGCTGCAGGGATGTCAACCTCAAAATTTCTCAATAGCGGTTGAGTTACACTTCATTTAAAAGCCTACCTAATTTGCAATACAACGATGTATAAATTTTCCATAATCGATCCTTTCGTTTCCTTTACCCACGCACAGCCTGTATATAGTCATCTTCCCCAAATGTGAAATTTACCAAGCGCAACAAGATTAATTATCCATAACTAATTCAAGATGCCTTAAGAATAGAATTGCTCCTAGGTTTAAGTCGAAAGTCATACGATTATTACAAATATCATACGTAATTTTGGGGATTTTATGTAAATTACATGGAAAATATGTATTTATTAAATCAGCTCTCAAACCAAGCAGTAACACAGCCCCGGCGTTACAGATGGTATTGAGCATGTTGTAAGTATCAAGTGAAGAAATTGACCTTATTGAACGAAAATTGAGTAAATTTGGACGAGATTCACAGCTAGAAACAGATCACAATACGAGATAATATATTTCGATTTCATTTCTGTGTTTGGTAATGCATTTTAGGGGCCTCAGTCATCTTAAACGGGACGTAAACCACACCCCTTTCTACAGGGTCACGTCAAAAAATAAACCGATCAAATCACGCGTTACGCTTTATATAGATGTATTCTCTTTGAAATTGGGAATCTATGGATGTAAAAAAATATAGATGGCTTTTTAAAGAAATTTTATTGTTTGCATTGTTCAAAACAGACAAAAACTTCAAAATTAAATGTAATAAAGAAGTACGCGTAATTTTAATTGCAGGTCGTTAATTGTACAGTAAATAAAGCCGCTAGCTTGTTTTATTTTTATTTTACCCTTTAATTATAGGTAGTTAATATTAATAATTCTTACAAGTCGCTATATAGATAGTTTATTAAATTATTTATTATTATTTATTAATTAAATTTATCAGATGCTGCGAGTACATCTATATCAATTCCATCGCGTGTATTTCGATCTGTTAACTTTTTGATATGACCCTGTAGAAAGGGGTGTGGCTTGTGTGTATTTGGCGCATGCGTCCGATCCAGGCCCCTAAAATGCAGGATTACCCTATGTCATTTATTGAGTGTTGAAATAAAACGTCTGGTTTGCCCAATATACACCGTATAGAAAAAATAATTAATTGTTATGGTTCTATTTTTGTTTAGAGCAAATGATTTTAAACACTCAATATTATGGGAAGAAACCGTACTTATATGTGCTAATATTTAGCACGTTTAAAACAATATGTTGTTATATTATTGAATATGTGGTTAATTAAAGACACTATACCATATAACTATTATGTAATTTTTTTAAAGAACCTGGTACACGTTAACATTAATGACAATGACAGTCAGAGATAATACAATAAGGATAGCTGGGGCACTTAACGTTAAAATTGTGTGCCCATCCCTCTGGTGGTCTGCGAACCCAACTAAACAGACTACCGCGCCAAATCTCCTATATTTCAAACTTGACAGGATGCATAATGCCACCCAAATTTCTATTCATTCTTCTATACAAGCTTTTTTCGCGTAATGTCATTCATAAAATGTTTTAAGTAGCACATATTCTATTTCCAACTATAATGCTGTTCAGAAAGGGAGCGCACAAGTTACGCAAAAAGCACGCATTGACGGTTTCGATTGGCGTATTCTTGAAAGTTATTTTTGCAATTGCATTAATCTTTTTTTTTGCTTACCTTACGGAATAGAATAAACACACTGTTCTTATTACTCCTGCCGCACAAAACTGTCAAGTCAACTTATTTTTCAAACACAATCACGCACCAACCAACTTTAACAATAGTTTTATTCACGTACTGAGTTCCACAATAGCAACCTACAGACTAAACACTCTGAAGGAAAACAATTCGCTCTAACATTAATCTATCCTACTCAACAAAAATATAGTCATTAGAAATATAATTACACTAAAAAGTACGGTCGGGTCCGAGTACCTGGCGATGAATCGTCTTTAGCTCGACGTGCATTAACAAAGTAATAATTAATTTGGGACACGTCAATGTTTACAGACGAAATACACAATAATAATAAAAATAACTATAATGATTAAACAATAAGTAAAAACCAAAAGAACTACTAACAACTA